>MDKJ01073392.1:0-41281 GCA_005239525.1 Nicotiana knightiana | reverse complement strand
TCTGACCATCAGTTATAAGGGTTGAATACCTTTCGACACTTTCAAGAGAAGAAGATTGGTCTACTAGAACTTGACTATCCCTAGCAAAAACAAACTCAGTAGGGACAATTTCATCAGCTCCAGGTTCACGGAGGCATTCACCTCTACCTCTAGACAAAGATCGAGAAACCCTAAACCTCGGAGAAACTAGAGATCTAGTGGAAGGAGAAGGAACTATTTGAGAAGAAGAGGATCCCCTCTAAGGAGTGGATCCTAAACTTCTAAGTATACCACCCCTCCGACTCCTAGTCGGAGCAGAAGATGGCGTTAAATTTTCAATATCTATTACTCCCTGAGGTTGGTTTGAAGAAGACATGTTTACAAAGGCAAGAAGAAAGTTCTTTACAAAAAAACAAAGTTAGAAAAGTGTTTCGTGGAAGCAAAGAAAAGAAGAAAGGTATTTATACTTGAGGACATCCGTCAAACATGGGAAAAAAGAAAACTAATGATGAGTCATAATTGAATATGTCACCTCGGGACTGGCACAACCGCAAAAAGCCCTAAAAGGTGCTGAGTAAATGCAGAACCAATTCGAAAAGGAAATGTGGTATGAGCATTAAATGGTAGTGACAAACGACGCTTATGGTGCAGAGAAGGATACAATGATTCAAGGAAAAGCGGCAGCAAAATATTCCCGCCATAAATGAATATCCACTTACGAAATATTAATCGTTAAATATATGGTAAGTGAGGGGACTATCTGTATTGGTAAAAAAGAGTTTCACACGTAAGCCAACTTTTGACAACTCAGCCAGTCACGTGGACACAGGAAAACGCGACAGCTGGATGTGATTCTTTGAAGAGGGACAGAACAAAGAGGCACGATTCAGTAAACCCTTAAGCTTATCAGCCACGGGAAACTCAACCTGATCAAAACAGGGGAGAGACACGGTCAGAATGAATCTAGACAAAGCTACGAGCAGATTCAAAGACCCACAATTGATTACTCAAACGTAATGTAACTGTACCCCAATTACCGTTATCCTTTGTAATGCCTCATTAATGTCATAATTAGTCATTAATGAGCAACCATAGCAAGATTTGTACGTTATAGGAATCTCCTATATAATAGAGGGGAATACAACTTGTAAAGGCATCTGATTCTCGGATATAATTGACTTCGCTTTTCTATATTTCTGCAATATTGTTTGTTATTTATTTTTCTCTATTTCCTTGATTATCAGTAACCCGTGTTCATCTTAAAAATAACTTTAGTCAAAGGGTCTAATTCTTTGGTTAAACACCAATAGTTTTCCCAATAATTGTCTTTCTAATTATCCCCTTTTTAGTAGATTTTCGAAATTAAGAGCTAGAACATAGATTCTTACCATTAAGATGAGGACTTTCTGATAATCTTCAAGGATTGAGAAAGAATTGTTGGATATTAGGCTGAAGGTTACTTCCCACTCTAGGAATCCTTTCTCACTCTAAAAATATCATAAATATGCTCAACAATGGACTATGGCATATGTTTTAACGAAATAGGGTCCGGTTTAAAAAACCCAAAAAATGAAGCCTCGGGACAGCATCTGCGGCCGTATAATGGTTGTGCGGACCGCGAAATGGCCACAAAAAATGGCCTTTGGAACTGGGCGTCCTGCTTCACCTTACGGCTGTTATGCGACCCATAGACCTGTTTGCGGTCGCATGATGTGCCGAGGAACCTCCCTCCGCAAAACTCTAAGAATGGTTATGCGACTACTGTGCCGCCCGCAGTTATGCAGTCGCATAATTGGCCACAAAATTGACCTAAAAAATTGGCCAAAAAGCTGCTTCATTCTGCGGCCTGTAGAGTGATTATGCGGCTGCATAATGGGCCGTAGAATTGCCCATCTCTACAAAATATTTTATTTCAACTCTCTAGCGCACTATTCATTCCAAAAAGTCTGAACCGCGGTGAGAAGATGAATTTTTACTACTATTAACACCTACGCCTACCCCGGTGCCACAAATACCTGGTTTTTATAAAGATTTTATGGGGCCTTACGTCCTCCCACACTTAAGCTCATTCATCCTCGAATGAGGATCAAGGTTTGCTATTAGCACCTTATACAACTCAGTTTTCATACCACACACCAGCATCCCCAAATTTGACTAACTCCCTAAATTTCCAAAAATTTTGCTAGAGTTTCCTTTGTAAATGGGCCTATCCACCTGTCAGATAGCCCCAAAAACAAATTATAAAAACATATACACAATCCAACGATGTAATATAGCTCATAACAACACAAACCGTGGCCTCACATACAATATATTTAGTAAGGAGCAACTTTACATTAACTGAACAAGTGATACAAAAATCCATATACGATAGTTTTATAAATGGTTACATAGCATATACAAACAAGTAAGGATACTTCTTTTACATCTCTTCCTCGGCCTCCCAAATAGCCTCTTCAACCTGCTGGTTTCGCCACAACACCTTCACATCTCGGGTGGTAGCTCAAGCTTGTACGCCACCTGACCAATCCTCTGAATGATATTGTACGAACCGATATACCTTAGACTCAATTTCCCTTTTCTCCCAAACTGCATTATAACCTTCATGGGAGAAACCTTCAAGAATACCCAATCATTTTCTTTGAACGCTAGGTCTCTGTGACGAAAATCTGAATAGAATTTTTGGTGACTCTGAGTAGTTTTCAATTGCTCCTTAATGATTTTAACCTTTTCCAAAGCCTGATGCAACAGGTCTTCTCCTATCAACTCAGCTTCCCTAATCTCGAACCACCCAACGGGAAATCCACATCTCCTACCATATACTGCCTCAAATGGTGCCATGTAAATACTAGCATGAAAGCTGTTATAAGAAAACTCTATGAGTGCCAAATGATCATCCCATCTACCCTTGAAGTCAAGAACACAAGAACGCAATATGTCCTCAAGTGTCTGCGTAGTCCGCTTTACCTGCCCGTCGGTCTATGGATGGAAGGCTATAATAAGATTCACCTTAGTACCCAAACCTTGCTGAAATTTCTTCCAAAATTTTGCTGTGAACTGAGGCCCTCGATCAGAAATAATAGAAACTAGAGTGCCATGCAGCCTGACTATATCCTTGATATACAACTGAGCATACTGTTCCGCTGTGTCAGTGCCTTTAACTGGCAAAAAATGTGCTGATTTGTTGAGTCAATCCACAATCACCCAAATTGAATCAAACTTGTGCAGAGTACGCGGTAATCCTATCAAAAAATCCATATTATTCATTTCCCAGTTCCAGCTTAGAATTTCTATGCTCTGTGCCTTTACTTGATGACAATTCGGGCACCTTGCCACAAACTCCGCCATATTCCTTTTCATGTCATTCCACCAAGAGACTTCCTTGAGATCATGATACATCTTCGTAGAACCTGGGCGTACTGAATACCTATAAGTGTTTTCGGTCATGATTCTTCCCCGACACCATCTATATTTGGAACACATAGCCCCCCTTGGTACCTTAGTGTACCATCATCCATGCCAAGAGTAAAAGCCATAGTCTTGTGTTTTTGAATCCCCTTCTTTAGTTGTATCAATAATGGATAGTCGTATTGCTTCTCTTTGACTTCCACAACAAGTAATGATTCAGCCATATTTGGCACAATTACTCCTCCTTCATTAGAGTCCGCAAGACGAACTGCCAAACTAGCTAACTGGTAAACCTCCTAGGCCAACGGCCTTTGACATGCCTCCAAGTGAGCCAAACTACCCATATATTTCCGGCTAAGAGCATCCGCCACACAATATTGGCTTTCCCCGGGTGATACAGAATATCGATGTCATAATCCTTGAGTAAATCAAGCCATCTTCTCTGCCTCAGATTCATCTCCTTTTGTTTGAAAATATATTGAAGACTCTTGTGGTCCATGAATACATCCACATGGACCCCATACATATAATGACGCGAAATCTTTAATGCCAAAACCACCCCCGCAAGTTCTAAGTTATATGTTGGATAGTTATTTTCATGATTCTTGAGTTGCCTAGAAGAATAAGATATAACCTTGTCGTGTTTCATTAACACACACCCAAGCCCGATCCTTGAAGCATCACAATATATAACAAACCCATCTGTACCCTCTGGCAGGGTCAACACCGGCGCCGTAGTCAATCTTGATTTCAACTCTTGGAAGATCCTTTCACAAGCATCGAACCATTGGAACTTAAACGCTTTCTGAGTCAATTTAGTCAACTGAGAGGCAAGAGTGGAGAACCCCTCCACAAACTTCCTATAATATCCTGCTAAGCCCAAGAAACTGTCGGTTGGCGTTGTAGGTCTAGGACAATTCTTCACCGCTGTAATTTTTTGAGGATCAACCTTCATTCCTTCTCTAGAGACAACATGACCCAAGAATGTGATAGATTCGAAACAAAATTCATATTTTGAAAATTTTGCGTACAATTAGTGCTGATGAAGAGTCTACAACACTATCTTGAGATGATTGGCATGGTCCTCTCGACCTCGTGAATACACAATAATATCTTCAATGAACACTATCACAAAGGAGTCTGGAAAAGTATTGAAAACCCGATTCATAAGATCCATGGCTACTGGGTCACTTGTTATCCAGAAAGACATTATAATAAATTGAAAGTGCCTATACCCGGTTCTAAAAGCTGTTCTCGGAATATCCTTCTCCCTGATATTCAATTTGTGGTACCCGGGCCGTAAATCAATTTTGGAGAAGTACCTAGCACCCTGTAACTAATCAAACAAATCATCTATTCTTGGTAACAAGTACTTGTTTTTGATTGTGACTTTGTTGATCTGCAGGTAGTCAATACACATACTCGGTGATCCATCTTTCTACCTTTCAAGGAGAATCGTTGCACCCTATGGTGACACATTTGCTCGGATGAAACCCTTCTCTAACAAATCCTTCAATTGTTCCTTTAGCTCCTTCAATTCTGCTGGTGCCATTCTGTAGGGAGGAATAGATATAGGCTACATGCCTGGCATCACATGTCCAAAAATCAATCTCCCTGAATGGCAGAATCCCAAGGAGCTCATCAAGAAAGACCCCTGGAAATTCATTCACAACTGGCACAAACTCGAGTGTAGGTGCCTCAACATCGGTGTCCGTAACTCGGACCAAATGATAGATACATCCCTTATTAATCATCTTCATGGCCTTAAGGTAATAAATAGACCTACCTTTTGGCATCACATTATCCCCATTCCACTAAACAACTTGCTCATTTAGAAATTCAAACCTCATAGTTCTAGTTTGGTAATCGAGCTTGGCAAAACATGAATAAAGCCAATCCATTCCCATAATTACATCAAAATCGACAATCCCCCATTAGATGAGATCGGCCATTGTGTCCCAATCGCGTATCATGACAACACAACCCCTAAAAACCCGTGCGGCCACAATAGACTCGCCAACCAGAGGAGATACAGAGAATGAATCAAGAAGTTGTTCCAGTTCTATCCCAAATTCCATAACAACAAAAGGGGTAACGTAAGACAAGGTGGAACCAGGATAGATAAGAGCATATATGATAATAGGCTATAATCACGTATTTTAGTCGCTTATTACACTCTAATTTACTGCACTTTAATTGAGTTTGAGCTTTAATCGCTAGTGTTTTGCACTAATTGTGTGTTTTATGCCTTGTACGAGTGATTTCGAGCTATGTAGATGTTATGGAATGAATTCAAGTGAGTTGGAGCTTTGAAGTCTGACTAAAAGCCCAGGGAATTAAGCAAGGATCGTGTTCTAGGATCAACAAATGATAGTTAAGAACGAACAAAGAATCGAGTAGGCATATTGCGTACTTTCTAGAAAAATGCACATAACCTTTCGATCAGAACTCCATTTGGGCTCCAAGATATATGGTTGGAAAGCTAATTCAAAGTAACACAACTTTCACGTTTGACTTATTTGCAAATTTCAAACGGAACAGAGTGAAAAGTGCGGCAAGTGTGCGGCCGCGCACTGACCGCGCAAATGGGCCAGAATAATGGCTAAAATGTGCAGTCGATGCGCGGTTAACGTGCAACCGTGCACGTCTTGTCCCTGAAAAGTGTCCTTTATTGCGTAGGAGAAGTTGTATGTGTTTGGGCCCGACCTTACTTGGTATATATACATAGAAAAACGTTATTTTTGTGACTTTTGACACATATTCGACCTAAGGAAGCAAGAACACACTAAGAGCAAGGCGGAGAATTCTTCTACGAGTTTTTCACTTCCTTCTTCCTATTTCCATTATTGGTTATGAATTCTAGTATTGTAGTTATGCATAATATTGTTAGTAGTTAATTTGTTATCTAGGGTTTTGATGGAACCTCTTGGATGATGAATTCTTGTTATATTTTAATATTATTTAACCTTTGATTTTGTCTATTTGTTAAACTACGTGCTTATTTTAGTTGATTGAATGGCCATCGATGACTGTGCCTATTTATTAAGTGTTGCTTGAGAAAGGATACATATTTAGGTGGTTGTTGAACAACGTCACTCCTAACGTATGCGAGAAACCAATAAAACGGTTTTAAAGGTAGGTTTAGAAATAACAAAGCCTTGACGTGGTCATAATGAGCAGTTAGATAAAGCCAACTAGCGTAGTTCAAGAGAATATGTTTAGTAAATTATTGTAGTTTCTCGAGAGATAATTACGGCACCTAAAGTGCTCACGATCAGTAGAGAATTCATAGGAGAAATTATAGGGTACATAGCAGGAATGATTCAAAAAAATCATAACTCTAGACCTCCTAAATTTAATCTTCAACCCTTAGTATCTTTAGTTGTTAATTTACTGCTTTAGTTTCTTAGTTAATTAGTTAGAAATCTTAATCTTTATAACTTAGAAATTTATTCAAGCTTGTCTTCTTAGCGATATTGAACAATTATGGCGAAACCTTAGTTCTCTGTGGGATTCGACTCCGTATTTTTAGACCGGATTATATTTACAGCGACCGCTTAGTACTTTTTATTAGGCATAGTTGGGCGTGATCAAATTTTGGTGCCGTTGCCGGGGAACTAACAGTGTAGCTGTAGGTGTACATATTTCTAGGTTTCAAGTTTGAACTTTTATTTTTGTTTTCTTGTATTTTATTATTATTTTTTAATTTTATTTTTGGCTTAAGAGACATGTCATCTTGGAATTATGAAAGTTTTGATGTTTGTAATTCTACTTTTGATCCTCCTTATACATATTGTGAAGGAAACCACCTGTGGCAAAATTTCAAATATTCCCGAGAACGAGTTATGTGTACCAACTAAATATTATGTGTGGAATGTGTGTGATATGTGTAGTAGTCAAGATGGTCACTTTTATGGTTGTGCTTATATTTCTTATCTTCCCCCAACCCCTCACTTTGATGGTTCCTTTTTTTCTTGTGAAGTTAATAGGAACAAAGAAATCAGGGATGATGACCTGAAAGAGATCAAAGATATGCTACGATGCCTTGTGGAACAAAATAATGAGGAACAACTACACATACAAAGGCAAGATGCTATGATTCGCAACCTGGAGGCACAATGGAGTCAATTGGTTGAAGAATTTAATGCTCAATGCCAATGTTGGGGATAGTAGCCAAGAAAAGCATGAAATAGATACCAAAATTGAGGTTCTAATGGAGGAGTTCAGAGTAGATCACCAACAATCTAACCAAATAGAATTTGAGGATGCCGATGTTGAATAAGTAATAATAGAGTCAACCAGGGACGTTGAAGATACAAATTTAGTTGACTCTAGTGTGATTGGTGTTGATGAGGTTAAAAATCTTGAAGTTCATGTATTTGACTGCGTTGTACCTCATTCCAAAAACATCTCTACATTATGTTCAGATGGTGAAATGGAAATTGATCTATATGAGCCAATGCAAGAGTTAAAGGAAGAGGTAGATGAGCCCTATATTCTGAATTTTTCAAGGCCGTCTAGGCAAAATGACACTCCTCGGTTGAAAACCAAAAAGTTCATAAAGTATCATTTAATTTTTGGTCGCAACAATTTGTATCACCCCAAGAGCATGATCATAGATCAAAATCAAAACTTGGGGTCTAATTCATAAGTTTGAAGTGGAGGCAGGACACGATTCATGTCGTGCCCTGACGTTACATCAAGCGCTTGTTGGGAGACAACCCAACTTTACTTCTTTCTTTTATTTTTTTATTTTTTAGTTGTATTATGTTTGTAGTGTCGATTTTTTATTTTTTAGGAGCATGGAAAGCAAAGCAATTGGAAGGACGCAACAACAAACCAGATGGTTGGAACTAAGTGTGAGGTACTCGGACGAAGGACCAGTCATGGGAGAAGTTTGAGTAACCCATGAGCTGCTAGTACTTCAGTATTTGGCCTACCAGGGAGTTTCTTTTACCCTAGTGTATTTATGGTTGTGAATTGGGGACAATGCTCAAATTTGAGTGTGGGGTGAGGAAATTGTTTAGGTGACTTTCCATGCTATTTTGAGTGTGGGGTGAGGAGATTGTTTGAATGTTGGACTTTTCCTGACAATAGATCTATTAGAAAATTTTCTTGAGGGATTTAAGTCGAAAGGAAAAAGACAAAAATATTTTCTTTTGTTAGGTAGTGTAGAAATTCCCCCTTGGTTTTTCTTTCTGCCGCAGTTCTTTTCCAAGGGTTTTGTTTGAACCCGGTGTAGTTAGTTTTATATTTTTTAGGAGTAGGAGCCAGTGTGAGATGAATTGAATTGAAGCAATATCTATTGAATTTATTATGTCGTGAGAATTATGAGTACTTTAGTTGTGACACTTAGGCCCATTTTTTTGACTCTTATATAAATACCTTAAATTGTATAAACTTAACTTTGCTTAAGTGCTTTGACTAGAGTGTTTAATTAAACCCATCCTGAGTGAGTTATGTGCCATGTGTGTGTGAGGTTTGTGTGTTATTCTATGCATTGCATTTGATGTCTAGAACATTCCCCTTATGTTTGCAAAGAAAAATAGTAGTTTTGTTCAGTCTTGGAAGTGATATAGGCGTTTCTTTGTTGAGCCATATAGATATTTTACCCGCCTAATTGTTATGTATTGTAGTTAACCCCTTTGAGCCTGTAATCCTGTTTCTTTGGCAACGACATTACAAGCCTTACCCATTTGTCTGAATTAACCATCTATTTGAACCTTCTAACCTCTCATGAGCACTTGAATTGTCATGAACTATGTAAAAGTTAAAGTGTGGGGTGTTTGGTTTGGTTTTTGAGTGGAACTAATGAAATAAAGAGAAAGGTGCACTGTTTTGAAAAAGTAAGAGCCACTTGAATTAAAAAAGAAAGAAAAGGAAAGAATAGTTGTATTACTGTGAAAAAAAATATTCCTTAATAAATGGTGACTCTTGATGTAATTGTGCTTAAAGAAGTATGTGGTAATATACATTGATTTGAAGGTGGAGTTTAGTTTGACATAAGTATGGGGTTTGAATGTTAAAGTATATGTATTAAAGTGCTTAGGGAGGTGTAGTCACTCTTATATGTAAATGTATCCTACTCGTCCCGCAGCCTACATTACAATCAAATAAAGTCCTACTTGATCCTAGACTGAATGAGCTCGATTAGTAGAGTAGTACACCATGGGCAAGCCTATGGTGCATATTTTGTGGCATATGAATGTTATTTCTGAGAGTGAGTGAATTCTTTCTATCTTGAGTTCCTAAGTGTTCTTAAATCTTATTGTGTGGAACTACTCTTTTTTGTTGGGTGAGGGTACTTGATTCATGAAGGAAAGGTAATGTCAGTGACCTCTGTGTTAGAGTAAGTGGGTTAGTTGTGAATAATGCGTGGCACTTGTTAGTCAAATCTTGAGGTGAAGATGTTACACTTTTGTGCTTAGTCTATTTTAAGTATTCTTGGTGTGATGAGTTAGGATAATTTTTTAAAAAGGTTGTGTTTATATAAAGTGTAGATTGATTACTCGAGAACGTGCAATGGTTTAAGTGTGGGGTGTTGATAAGAGGCTATAATTACGTATTTTAGTCGCTTATTACACTCTAATTTACTGCACTTTAATTGAGTTTGAGCTTTAATCGAAGGTGTTTTGCTGTACTTGTGTGTTTTATGCCTTGTAGGAGTGATTCCAAGCTATGTAGATGTTATGGAATGAAATAAAGTGAGTTGGAGCTTTGAAGTCTGAGTAAAAGCCCAAGGAATTAAGCCGGGATCGTGTTCAGGGATGAATGGATGATAGTTAAGAACGAACAAAGAATCGAGTAGGCATATTGCGTACTATCTAGTAAAATGCACATAACCTTTCTATCAGAACTCTATTTGGGATCCACAATAAATGGTTGGAAATATAATTCAAAGAGCCACAACTTTCATGTTTTACATATTTGCAAATTCCAAATAGAACAGGGTGAAAAGTGCACAGTTATGCACTGACCGCACAAATGGGACCGAATACTGGCTAAAGTGAGCGGTCGATACGCGGCCACGACGTCCTATCCGGGAAAAGTGTCCTTTTTTTGCGTAGGAGAATTTGTATGTGTTTGGGCCCGACCCTGCTTGGTATATATTCATAGAAAACGTTATTCTTGTGACTTTTGACACAGATTCGACCTAAGGAGGCAAGAAAACACTAGGAGCAAGGCAAAGAATTCTTCTACGAGTTTTTCACTTCCTTCTTCCTATTTCCATTATTAGTTATGAATTCTAGTATTGTAGTTATGCATACTATTATGAATAGCTAATTTGTTATCTAGGGTTTTGATGGAACCTCTTGAAGGATGAATTCTTGTTATGTTTTAATATAATTTAACCTTTGAATTTGTCTATTTGTTCAACAACATGCTTATTTCAGTTTATTGAATGACCATCGATTGACTATGCCTATTTGTTATGTGTTGCTTGAGAAAGGATACATACTTAGGTGGTTTTTGAACAACGTCACTCCTAACATATGTGGGAAATCAATAAAACGGGTTTTAATGTAGGTTTAGAAATAACAAAGCCTTGACGTGGTCATAATGAGCGGTTAGATAAAGCCAACTAGCGTAGTTTAAGAGAATATGTCTAGTAAATTGTTGTAGTTGCTCAAGAGAGAATTATGGCACTTAAAGTTCTCACTATCAATAGAGAATACATAGGAGAAATTGTATGGAACATAGCGGGAAGGATTCCAAAAAACCATAAATCTAGACCTCCTAAATTTAATTTCCAACCCTTAGTAGCTTTAATTGTTAATTTAATGCTTTAGTTTCTTAGTTAATTAGTTAGATATAAGAATCTTAATCTTTATAACTTAAAAATTTATTCAAGCTTGTCTTCTTAGCGATATTGAACAATTATGGCGAAACCTTAGTTCTCTGTGGGATTTGACCCCGGACTCTTAGACCGGATTATATTTGCAGCGACCACTTAGTCCTTTTTATAAGGCATAGTTGGGTGTGATGAATATATATCATGAGATTGGACAATCAATATACCTGTGACAACATCTAGAGAACCTCTGCACTATGGAAACCACTCATAGCATAGAAACGGCTGGGTCCTCCTGAACTCTGCGCACCACCCCTAGCTGCACCATGCCCTGCTAGTTCTAGAACGCCTCGAGCTGGAGGGGTGTTGAAGATCTAGCAACTGCAGAACAGGATGACTGTGTTGTACCCCTGCCCACACCCTTGATAGAGGAACGATACTCCCTCTGAATATGACCCCTGAATCCACATCCGTAACATACATGTAGGTCCATGTAGAAGATTCCCAAGTGCATCCTCCCATACGTGGGGCACGGGGGCCTCCGCTGCTGCTGGAATCTTTCTCCTGATCAGCCATGCTGGTAGGGCCCCCTGCCGCCCTGATTAGTCCCCTACTGCTGACTGGGCCCTGCTGATAGTGCATTGGCTGAAGACTGAGCATAAGACTTGGATGGCCTTGATGGCCCTTCCTAAAAGCTGATCTTCCTCACCAAATGACTCCCAAAGTTGCCCGCTAATCGGGCCTTACTGGTACCCTCTCGCTCCATTCTATTCTTCAACTTACAGTTCTCTTTATCTTGAGAAAATGCTACCATCTACCATAGTTCATATCTGAATTCAAGGAACCTGTAGCGGCCTCATTGATAACCAAGGGGCTAAGGCCCTGCACAAACCGACACACTCTAGCCTCTATAGTAAGAAACATGAGAATGGCATATTTAGACAGGCGCGCGTACTCCATGTGATACTCCCACACACTCTTACTACCTTGCTTAAGGTTCTCAAACTCTGCGGCACGGGCTTCCCTAGTGTCGGTAGGCAAGAAATGGTCCATGAAAGCATCAACAAAATCACTCCACCTTGTTGGAGGGCTCCCTTCCTCCCGAGAGTCCTCCCACAGCTTAAACCAAGAATAAGCCACCCCTTTTAGGCAGTAGGCGGCCAACTCCACTCCCTCCGTCTCAGTAACGTGCATAACTCGGAGAGTCTTATGCATCTCATAAGTGAAGTCTTCCTAGGGATTAGCACTCGTGACCACAGGAGAATCCAACTGGAGAAACCTGTTCACCCTGGAACTACTAAAATCCCCTTTTGGCTAGAAGAAGTGGGTGCAACATTTGATCTCTGGGCTTGAGATGCCACTATCTGTGTTAGCATCTGGATAGCTCCCCTAAGATCCCCATAAAAAAATACCAGAACTGGAAGCTGGGGCTGGAGGCGGAACCGAATATTAGGTGGAGGAACCATTACACCCTCAATAGGTGCAGGAACTGTTATGGCATGGTCAGGTATAGTGGAATCAGGCAGTGTAGTAGTCGAGGGATTGTCCTCACCCCTTAGGTATTCACCCATATCATCAATTAAAGGGTCAACTGCCACTCCTGAGGCTGCATAGGCTCCCTGGCCACTTCTTTCTCTCTTCTTAGGTGCCATGTACTGAAAGTTAAAGGAATGCATAAGTTAGAGGAGGAGCAGTTTCACAATCAGTTTCATTGCACGATCTAGAGTATCAAAGAAGGGTGTTATTCCTAAATGTCCAAGTACCCTCCAACTTATAGATGTGGTCGATAACACACCTATAAGAAGGACTCCACTAGACACGACACGAGACATCCTAGGACACTTTAAAACCTTAGGCTCTGATAACAAGTTTTCCACGTCCCAACCTCGGGAAGGGTGTCCAGCGCTCAACCGAATGAACCTGGCCGAGCAAGCCTGTTAAATACTTTGTACCCAACTCACTCACGATCAAGAGAAGACATGATTTCATTAATTAGACAGTAGGAAGATCATATATACAACACTAAATCATCTCATTGGTTACATCATTTTTAAGTTTCAAAATACACACATTCTTATGGTTTGAGTGGAACAAGTGATCAAAACACAAAATAAATTGTCTGACCTTTATAACACCCATGTACAACCAACATAGTGTCTACGGAGTCTCTAAAGATACAAAAGAGTGTTATGATAGTGCCAGCCACAAGGCCCCGACAATACCTCAAAATGTGATAATACTATGAACAAACGAAACACTACCTGACACCTGGATGAAGTGGGGCTCACTGTTTCTGCTCTGAAAAGGATGTACCACTATCACTGATCAATACTGCCTGCTATGGAACCACCTACATCCATTAAAGATGCAGCGCCCTCGGCAAAAGGGACGTTAGTACTGTCGAATAGTAATAGTATGTAAGACTAAACTCCATCTCAATAGAATGAATAATAATACAGGTTGAAACAGTCAAGAATTCAATACGAGCTTCAAATAACACTAAAACATCAAGCTAAGGATCAGATAAGTTTTCAAGTCAATTTCCATGTTATTAGGTTGGGTGATCTTTAGTGCCGTTATGCCATAATTCACAATACCACAATGTTCTTTACACGGATTCCTATATCAACCCGATTGGCTAGGTTGTCTCATTTGATACATCAACCATAACCACAATTTCAATTATCATTTCTAGCATAGTCACCACTATATGTGAAACATGGCATCCAATCACGGCCCGATTGGCTAGGATGTCTCACACGAGATATCTCATTTTCAATTAATCATCTCACTCCATACTTCTTTCATATCTTCTCAATTTATTGGCACGAGTGTCCTTAATTAGAAAGTCATTCTTGGAACTTGGTCGTATTTCATAATTCCAAATTCTCCATTTTCACATTCAAACATCATTATCATCAACAACAATAAGGCCTACCATACAAGACATAAGTACACATGAGTAGTTTGGGAATCCTAAGCACATAGAGGCTTTTCATAAAATTTTGCATAACAACCTTTATTCGATTTTGACACGAGGTCTTAACATTTCTAATAAATATTCCACATTTTGAACACATCCTCACATGGAAAGATGACATGATGAATCATTTAGAATAAATATTGAACATATATCCTTCAACAAACACAATAGGACTAGCCAATTCTATAGTGATCAATTTGGGAGTTACACCAATTACACGAACACTGAGGGATTCAATTCTAAGAAGAAGGGGGTTTAGCCAACATACCTCAATTGAGCTTCCTTTAAACTTTAAAGCGTTCCAGAATTCTTAGATCTTCGATCTATTTTAGAAATATAACAAGTTGGACCGAAATTAGGAAGATGGTCACGTCTAGATCATTTGACCACCTTATCAAATATTATGTGTGCATTAATGTTTTAAGGCCCTTCTACGAAAGACTCTATCATTCTTCAACCCACTCTCTACCCTTTCTATATCAAAACTTACCCACATACTTTAATAATACATGTATGCAAGATAACAACCCCCATACTCAATGATTGTCTTTCTAGTTATCCCCTTTTTAGTAGATTTTCGAAATTAAGAGCTAGGGCATAGATTCTTAATTTTAAGATGAGGACTTTTTGATAATCTTCAAGGATCGAGCAAGAATTATTGGATATTAGGCTGAAGGTAACTTCCGCACTCTAAGAATCCTTTCTCACTCTAAAAATATCAGAAATATGCTCAACAATGGACTATGGCATATGTTTTAATAAAATAGGGATGGGTTTAAAAACCCCTAAAATGAAGCCCCGGGACAGGATCTGCGGTTGCATATGCGACCGCATTATGGTTGAGCGGTCCGCAAAATGGCCTCAAAAAATGGCCTTCGGAACTGGGCAGCCTGCTTCACTCCGCGGCCGTTATGCGGCCGGCAAACCTGTTCTGCGGTCGCATAATGTGCCGCAGAACCTCCCTCCACAAAAATCTAAGGATGGTTATGGTACCAAAGTGCGGCGCGCAAACGGTTATACGGTCGTTCGATTGGCCGCGAAATTGACCTCGATGATTTGCCCAAAAAGTTGCTTCACTCTACGGCCATTTTGCGGCCCGCAGAGTGATTATGCAGCTGCATAATAGGCCGCAGAAAATCCCATCTCTGCAAAATATTTTCCTTCAACTCCCTAGCGCACTGTTCAATCCTAAAATCCCAAACCGCGGCGAGCATGAATTTCTACTACTATTAACACCTACACCTACCCTGGCGCCACAAATCCCCGGTTGTTAGAAAAGATCTTACGGGGCCTTACATCCTCCCCCATTTAAGATCATTCATCCTCGAATGAGGACCAAGGTTCCTATTAGCATCTTAGGCAACTCAATTTCATACCACACACCGGCAACCCCAAATTTGGCTAACTCCCTAAATTTCAAAAAATTTCGCCAGAGTTTCGTTTGTAACCGGGCCTATACACCTGTCAGAGAGCACCAGAAACACATCCTAAAAACATATACGCAATCCAACGATGTAATATAGCTCATAACAACACAAACCCTGACCTCACATACAATATATTTAGGAAGGAGCAACTTTACATTAACTGAACAAGTGATACAAAAATCCATAAACGATAGTTTTTTAAAAAAGGTTACATAGATTATACAAACAAGTAAGGATACTTCTTTTTCATCTCTTTCCCGGCCTCCCAAGTAGCCTCTTGAACCTGCTGGTTTCGCCACAACACCTTCACGGAGGGTATTTCTTTATTCCTCAACTTTCGGACTTGCGTATCAAGAACGACGACAAGACTTTCCTCATATGACCGTTCTTCATCAACCTCAATGATCTCAACTGGTACAATAGCTGACGGATCTCCAACTACCTTCTTTAACATAGACATATGGAATACCGGTTGAACTAATGGCATCTCGGGTGGTAGATCAAGCTAGTACGCCACCTGACCAATCATCTGAATGATTTTGTACGGCCCGATATACCTCAGACTCAATTTCCCTTTTCTCCCAAACCGCATTATAACCTTCATGGGGGAAATCTTCAAGAATACCTAATCATCTTCTTTGAACTCTAGGTTTCTGCTACAAACATCCGAATCGGATTTTTGGTGACTCTTAGCAGTTTTCAACCGCTCCTTAATGATTTTAACCTTTTCCATAGCCTGATGCACGAGGTCAGGTCCTATCAACTCAGCTTCCTCAATCTTAAACCACCCAATGGGAGATCCACATATCCTACCATATTCTGCCTCAAATGGTACCATTTTGAATACTAGCATGAAAGCTGTTGTTATAAGAAAACTCTATGAGTGGCTAATGATCATCCCAATTGCCGTTGAAGTAAAGAACACAAGCATGCAACATGTCCTCAAGTGTCTGAATAGTCCGCTCTGCCTGCCCGGAGGTCTGTGTATGGAAGATGTACTAAGATTCACTTGAGTACCAAAACCTTGCTGAAATTTCTTTCAAAAATTTGCAGTCAATTAAGACCCTAGATCGGAAATGATAGAAACTGGAGTTCCATTCAACCTGACTATTTCCTTAATATATAATTGAGCATACTGTTCCGCTGTGTCAGTATATTTAACTGGCAAGAAATGTGCTGATTTCGTGAGTCGATCCACAATCACCCAAATTGAGTAAAACTTGCGCGGAGTATGTGGTAATCCTACCACAAAATCCACATTAATTATTTCCCACTTCCACATTGGGAGTTCTATGCTCTGTGCTAACTTACCAGGCTGTTGGTGTTCGACCTTTACTTGCTAAAAATTCGGGCACCCTGCCACAAAGTCCGCCACATTCCTTTTCATGTCATTCCACCAATAGAATTATTTAAGATCATGATACATCTTCGTAGAACCTGGGTGTACGGAATACCTAAAAGTGTGAGCCTCAATCATGATTCTTTCCTGGACACTATCTACATTTGGAACACATAGCCCCCTTGGTACCTTAGTGTACCATCATCCATGCCAAGAGTAAATGCCATAGTTTTTTGTTTTTGAATTCCCTCCTTCAGTTGTACCAACAATGGATCGTCGTATTTCTTCTCTTTGACTTCCACAACAAGCAATGATTCAGACATATTTTGCAAAATTACTCCTCCTTCAATAGAGTCCCCATTTGAACTCCCAAACTAGCTAACTGGTGAACCTCCCAGGCCAACAGCCTTTGACATGCCTCCAAGTGAGCCAAACTACCCATAGTTTTCAGGCTAAGAGCATCTGCCACACAACATTGGCTTTCCCCGGGTGATACTGAATATCGATGTCGTAATCCTTGAGTAACTGAAGCCATCTTATCTGCCTCAGATTCAAATCCTTTTGTTTGAAAATATATTGAAGAATTTTTTGGTTCGTGAATACATCCACATGGACGTCGTACGAATAATGACGCCAAATCTTTAATGCAAAAACCACCGCTGCAAATTCTGTGTCATGTGTTGGATTGTTCTTTTCATGATTCTTGAGTTGCGTAGAAGCATAAGCTATAACCTTGCCGTGTTGCATTAACACACACCAAAACCCGATCCTTGAAACATCGCAATATACAACATATCCATCTGTACCCTCTGGCAGGGTCAACACCGGCGGCGTAGTCAATCTTGATTTAAACTCCTAGAAGCTCCTTTCAGAAGCATCGGACCATTGGAACTTAACCACTTTATGATTCAATTTAGTCAACAGAGAGACAACCCCTCCACAAACTTTCTGTAATACCCGGCTAAGCCCAAGAAACTGCGAATCTCGGTTGGTGTTGTAGGTCTAGGCCAATTCTTCACCGCCGCAATATTTTGAGGATCAACCTTAATTCCTTCTCTGGAGACAACATGACCCAAGAATGTGACCCAAAAATTCCCGGTTTTTAGGAAAGATTTTACGGGGCCTTAGATCCTCCCACACTTAAGAGCTTTCGTCCTCGAATGAGGATCAAGGTTCCGCTATTAGCATCTTATGAAACTCAGTTTCATACCACACACCGGCAACCCCAATTTTGACTAACTCACTAAATTTCCAATAATTTGCCAGAGTTTCCTTTGTAACTGGGCCTATTTACCAGTCAAAGAGCCCCAAAAACACATCCTAAAAACATATGCACAATCCAATGACGTAATATAGCTCGTAACAACACCAACCATAGCCGACCCCGGCCCGACAAATCCCCGATTTTTAGAAACGATTTTACGGGTCCTTACAATATTTCCAGAACATGGCCCCTTCATACCTATAATTTCTATAACAAAAATGCAAACCAAGACCATGGAAAGTCCGGAGAAGGGATATCGCTAATAACCGCTGAACTAGGCAGCCTTCTTTGATGGGGGAGCTGCGTCTACCTATCTATTAGGACCTGCAACAAGACATGCATCGTCCACAAATAAAAAAGGACATCAGTACAAATAAAGTACAAAGTATGTAAGCTAGAAAAGCATAATAACAGTAATGTAAACATGGATAGAGAATATACGACCAGTAACATCTAGGTACCTCTAAGGGCTACTGACATGCATTATATATATATATATATATATATACATACATAATTTTTTAAAACATATGCATATGTGGGCATCATCATCATATCGTACCTGGCTGTAATAGGCTCGATAAAAACGTACCCGACCATCATAAGGATTGGTGGAATCGTACCCGACCACGTGGAGCTTGGTGAAACCCAACTGATCAGTGGTTGCACAATAGGTGTAGTACCCGGCCAACTATAGCCCTGCTCGGTAGAGTAAAATAGATACATATATATAGTGCATGCTGGACTCATCGGAATTACATTCTGAACCTTTCGGAGTGATGTAAGGTCGGTAACCTCCGTATCTGATATTGGGACTAACTCTTCATCACGGATATTATAATAATGGGGATGTACCAACAACACTTGTAACATAAGAATAATATAAGCAACATCAACATCAATCATTCCGTAAGAAGGGAAACAATGTAAGTACTGCTAGCTTCTAAGAGTGGAGTATCTTTGGAAGCTCATTCATTTCATTATGTACAATCAGAGTGGTGCAAAAGAAGGAAAAGCATTGCCTCATATACCTTGTATATACTTCCCAACCTCAAGATATGAAAATGTCACGACTCCTTTGTCTACAATAAGAGAAATGACACTATCATTATCGTTTAATCATCATAACTATTATATGTCGACCAAAACCTATTTTACTAGGAAACGGAAATCACCTCCCTTATTTATATGACTTCCCAAAAGTTAAAACAATCACCAAACAGCCCAAACAACATCAATAATAATCATATTGAGCCTCCCAAAATAGTCCACCAACTAACAATATTACTAACAAGCCTTTCGATATAGAACCCAAAAGTTATAGCTTCAACGACTTTTTCGCAACTTGGATAATCTTAAATACATGTAGAGTAAGATGTTAATTACCTTTAAACAGATAGAAAAACTCTAATTTGACATTAATTCCCCACGAAATGTCCTTCCAATGCTTCCACAAGAACAAGGAAGCGAAATTAGCAATCAATTCGAGTTTTTTTGGCACTAGAATTACTTTGTAAGATTTGAAATCGCCTAGGGTTGATATTAAAAGCTTGTGGGATTAATTAATAGAACATAAACCAATTAAAAAAACTTCCCACATGAGCTGGAACCACCCAAAATTTAGCAACAATAATAAGAACAAGAAACTTACTAGCGCCACGGGATTTCCCGACACTTGATTTGTGTTGTTTTCCCTTTGTTTGAGCCTTGGATCATGAGAGAACCTTGAGCGAGTGTTTTTAGGTGTCTAGGGTCTGAAGATAATTAAAAATAATGAGTTAAAATGGGGTTAAAACGTGAATATCTCTCTACTCCGATGACATATCGGCAAACAACTTTATGCGTTGGAAACTAGACTCATAGATCTTCAATTTGTTGGGTAGATCACTCCGTAATTCCAAGTAAATTGGGAGAAACTCTTAGTAACATTTGACCTAAAATTATGTATGTAAGTTGCGTTAACTTTTCTCGACTTTTGTTTCATAACTCGTTTGACTTCAAGACTTATGATACTGATATTATATGATTCAAATACCTTAAAGCACGACCTCTTGAGAATATTAAGCACCTCTAGTTTTACCCAAAAATACACGTTACAACATCCTTGATTCGTTTAACTTCTAATACTTGTTAACCACTCTTATACACCCTTGTTTCATTTAAGACAAATAGGATTAACTTCTTATCATCTCAAAGATAATCTCTTCTCAGATTTACGTCGACTAACTTACGACGTGATCTAAAACATGTGAATTTGGATTGTTACACTCTCTCCCCTTAGGAACACTTGTCCTAGAATTTAAGGGTTTATGGGGAGTCTAACTCATCGTGGATTCCGACGGAAATTTCTGGCTGAGTTTCCCCTATAAAATGGACACTAGCAAAACTTGCAAGCAGTTAAACCCAATCTATGGCCTCACAAGTCTATACAAAGAATTATGGATATGTACATTATCTTCATATCACCATTTTGTATTAGGAAAAAGTATTGTGAAGCTATTACTTACCTCATAGAGCCGTTTCACCTTATAATGCATCCTGCGTTACCCTGACATCCTTGTTATCTTCAATTTGTAACAGTTAAGGGTATTTAGACTTAATCTCCTCTTCTTCTTCCCATGTCATTTCTTCCATATTATTGTTCCTCCACAATACTTTGACGAAATCTACATCCTTTGTTCTCAGCTTGCGGACTTGTTGATCTATTATAGTCACGACTCGAGAAGGGTACATTTTCTCAACATAGATACATGGAATACCGGTGGACAAATTCAAATTTGGATGGAAATTCTAACTGATAAGTAAAATGTCCAATTCATCGTAGAATTTTGTACGGCCCGATATACCGCAGAATCAGCTTACCATTCTTCCGAAAACGCTTAAAACCCTTCATAGGCGAGATCCTCAGGAAAACCCAATCATCAACCTCAAATTCCAGATCGCACCATCAAACATCAGAATAAGAATTTTGCTTGCTTTACGCCGTTCTCAGTCGTTATTGTATCACTTTCACCTTCTCAATTGCTTGGTGAATTAAATCTGGCCCATATAATTGTGTTTCACTAGCTTCAAACCATCCAACTGATGATCTACATCTCCTCCCTTACAGTTCCACGTATGGAGCCATTTTAATACTAGAATGTTAGCTATTATTGTAGGAAAATATATGAGTGGCAGATGGTCATCCCAATTCCCCTTGAAATGTAGAACACAATCTTATAGCATATCTTCAAGTGTTTGAATGGTACGTTCAACCTGTCTGTCTGTTTGTCTGCAGATGGAATGCAGTGCTGAGATTCACTTGTGTGCCTAAACCTTTCTAAAAAGACCTCCGAAATATAACCGTAAATTGAGCTCCTCGGTCTGATATAATAGATACCAGTACACCATGAAGACTAACAATCTCCTTGATATACAACTTCGCATAATCTTCAGCTGTGTAAGTTTTCTTAACTGGAAGAAATTGGGCAGATTTTGTAAGTTGATGAACTATCACCCAGATGTAGTAAAACTTATCATAAGAGCGAGGTAATCCAATAATGAACTCCATATTAATCACCTCCCATTTCCAGGCTGGAATCTCTATATTCTGAATCAATCCATCGGGTTTCTAATGCTCGATCTTTACTTGTTGACAATTAGGATACTGGGCTACAAATTCTGCAATAGACTTCTTCATGTTATCCCACCAATACTGTTCCTTAACGTCATGATACATATTTGTCAATCCGGGATGGATGGAATATCGGGACTGATGAATCCCAATCATAATCTTGTCTCGCAACCCTGCCACATTAGGCACACATCATCGGACATGGTATCTCGGTGCCCCATCTCCTTCGATCTCAAAAGCTGTAACATTACACTGCTGAATGATCTCTCTCAATCGTACTAAGGTATAATCTTCATATTGTAGTGATTTTACCTCGGCTACCAAAGATGATTCTGATGTATTCTGTACAGTAACACCTCCACCATCAGAGTCTAACAATCTGATTCCTCATATTGGCTAGCTGATGAAGCTCTTTAGTCAACCCATGTCGACCTGCCTAAATATATGATAAGCTTCCCATTGACTTACGATTGAGAGCGTCTTCCACAACATTAGCTTTACCGGGATGGTACAATATCTCGACACCGTAACTTTTCAGTATTTCAAGCTACCTACGCTGCCTCAAATTCAACTCCTTATGCTTGAAGATGTATTGTAAACTCTTGTGATATGTGTAGATTTCAACATGGACGCCATATGAGTAGTGCCGCCATATCTTCAAAGCATATAATACTGCAGTCAATTTCAAATCATGAGTTGGATAATTCCTTTTATTCTTCTTTATATGTCAGGTAATTCCCACGTTGCATCAATACGCACCCCAAACCTATATCTGAGGCATCACAATATACCACATAACCTCCTATTCCTTCGGGGAGAGTGAGCACTGTCGTAGATGTCAATCGATTCTTTAGCTCCTGAAAACTTTTTTCACAAGTGTCAGACCAGTTGAACTTGGTAGATTTTTGCGTTAACTTAGTCAATGGTGCTAATATAGAGGAAAACCCTTCTACAAACCACCTATAATATCCTGCTAGCCACAGGAAGCTGCTGACTTCTGATGGTGTTGTAGGTCTCGACCAATTCTTCACTGCATCGATCTTTTGAGTGTCGACACTAATACCCTCGTCGGATATCACATGGCCAAGTAATGCTACTGAGTTCAGCCAAATTGACATTTGGAGAGCTTAGAATATGACTTACGTTCCTAAAGGGTTTGTAATACTATTCACAAGTGGCCCGCATGTTTCGCCTCCGAACGATAATGCACCAGAATGTCATTGATGAATACGATCACGAACACCTCAAGATAGGGCCTAAATACACTATTCATGAGATCCATAAAAGCTGCTGGGGCATTTGTTAGCCCGAATAATATCACCAAGAACTCAAAGTGCCGATATCTTGTCTGGAAGGCCATGTTCGCAATATCCTCCTCCTTAACCCTCACATGATGATACCTTGAACGTAAGCTAATGTTAGAGAAATACTTGGAACCCCGGAGTTGGTAAAATAGGCTGTCAATCCTTCAAAGTGGATACTTGTTCTTTATAGTAAACTTATTCAACTGTCGATAATTGATAAAAATCCTTTACGATCCGTCTTTCTTCCGTACGAACAAGACTAGCCCACCACAAGGTAAAGTTCTAGGACTAATGAAGCCCTTATTTAGCATGTCCTTCAAATGCCCTTCAACTCTCGCAACTGTTCCGGGGCCATCCTATACGGAGGGAGAGGGATCGGTTGAGTGCCAGGTAACACATCAATGCCAAACTCAATCTCCCTTTCAAGAGGAAGGCCTGGGAGTTCATCTGGGAAAACATGTGGAAATTCATTAACCACAAGATTAATTGTAGAGTAGGCAGCTTCACCTCCGCATCCCCTATCACGCCCCGAAATCCCACAATCGAGTCGTGATGGGGTCTAACATTGAACCCGCTAGACAAGCCAACGTGTATAGATAAACTAGCATATTAACATCAATTTAATAGGATAAACTAAACGGTTCACAATTTAACAACGAAAATAAATGTGGTTTGAAGTTAAAGAAGGACAACATAATACAACAACATGTAAATTTTCCCAAAACCTAGAGTCACAAACTCACGAACTGTCTGTAAGAGTGCTAAATACAAGTCTGAAAAGAGAATACATAGCTGTCTCTGAAACTAGAGGAAAAACAAGACAGAAGTGAAGACAAAGGGGTGGAAGAGACGCCAAGGCCCACGAATGCCAGCGGGTATGCCTTGAAGCCTCTATGATAAGCTGGAAGACACTCCCACTAATGATGTCCTCCGGGTCCGGCTGCATAATCTGCACAACATAAAGAAGTGCAGGTGTAGCATCAGTACAACCGACCCCAAGTACTGAGTAAGTGCCGAGCCTAACCTCGGCGAAGTAGTGACGAGGCTAAGACACGACAACAAAATGTACCTGTGCAGTTCAATAGTATAGCAGAAACTAAACAAGAATACAATTACAAGGAGAACATGCTTGGGGCTAAGAGATAGCAAATACTGAAATGATAGAAACAAAAACAACAGTCTAAAATATCTGAAAATAATAACGGGAATTGACAACACAGATTAAACAGTGAAAGATGCGGCACGGCATGTCCCCTCGTGCATAATAATAATATAAAACATGGCACGGAATGTCCCCTCGTGCATAATAATATAAAACATGGCACGGAATGTCCCCTCGTGCATAATAATATAAAACATGGCACGGGATGTACCTTCATGCATAATAATATAAAACATGGCACGGAATGTCCCCTCATGCATAATCAATATAAAACATGGCATGGAATGTCCCGTCGTGCATAATCAATATAAAACATGGCACGGAATGTCCCCTCGTGCATAATAATATAAAACATGGCACGGAATGTCCCCTCGTGCATAATCAATATAAAACATGACACGGAATTTCCCCTCGTGCATAATCAATATAGAACATGGCACAGAATGTCCCCTCTTGCACAATCAATATAAAACATGGCACGACATGACCCTTCGTGCTTTAACACTCTTCCTCACCCAAACAACAATCAAAAATAAGGGCAAGGAAATAAACAGAGTAAAAAAAAATAGAAATCCCGGCAAGGGAACATCAATTAAACAATTAAATCCCGGCAAGGGAAGTATACAACGATGACCGGGCAAGGGTATATTTCAATAACTCTTTCTCTTTCTTTCACTTTCATTTCCATGATTTATTCTATTACTTGAGCCAATGCTCCAGAGGATGTAATTATCTCATATCCCTTCACATGCCCTTTACATCATATAGAAATCATCAATTAGGCATAGAAATTACAACAAAGTCAGAATATTCACAATATAGGGACTCACGGTCATGCTAGACACCAATGTATAGATAATCGTCACCATGCCTATACATCGTATTTGACAATTTGCAAATAGAAAATAATACTCAACTCCTATTCCTTAAAGCTAAGGTTAGACCAAACACTTACCTCGGGTCCAAAGTATAGCAATCAACCCTCTAACACCGCCTTTCTTTTAGAATTCGACTCCGGAATGGTATTATCTAGACATAATCAACTCAAGTATATCAATAAGGATTCAATGATTCAATTACATGGCCTAATTATCCATTTCCTAGCATTCTTCCAAAATTATCAAAATTCGACCCCGGGCCCGCTCACTCGGATTCTTGTAATTATTGAAGGGAACACTCACCCAAAGCCTAAGGATCATTAATATACGATTTTTACTTGATTTCATGGCCAATTCACAGAAAATTCTCAAGTGATCACAAGTTCTAGGTTACTACCCAATTTCTTGAATTTTTGCACTAGTTTATGTAGTTAATTAGGCTAGGATTCATGCATGAAACAAATTTCCAGGTAGAGTTCACTTACCTTATAGGACCTGGTTGAAGGCTCTTAAAAATGGAGGAAATCGCCTAAGGAGGAAGATGGAAAATGGGAAAAATGGGTTTATAACCCGTATTTAAAACTCACTGCCTGAACAATGATCTTGCACCTGCAGCTCTGGGGACCGCACTTGCGATCTCGCACTTGCGAGAAGAATCTCGCACCTGCGGAATTGGTTAGGGGGGTCTTGGGTCGCACCTGCGAAGTAGAGACCGCACATGCGAGAAATGCTCCGCACCTGTGATAATTGGCCAGGCCATTGGTGATCGCACCTGCGATGCCTGGGACCGCACCTGCGGTGTCAAACCTATGATGCTGGGCAATTGCACCTGCGGTCAGACCAGAGCAGGTGCACCAGCAGCTTTGTTTGCTGGTTTTTAGCCCTGTTAGGTGCCCGGAGGGCACCTGGGCCTACCCGAGCCCTAGTCCTAATATACCAACGAGTCCCAAATCATATTATGGACTCACTCGAGCCTTCGGAACACTCAAAACAACGCTAACACTCGAAATCACACCCCCAAACCTCAAGAACCAAACTTAGGAATTTAAATCTTTTAAACTTCGCTAACAACGTGCCGAACTGATCTATACAACTTGGAATGATACCAAATTTCACAGATAACTTACATAACATCGTATGAACTTGTCCGTGCGATCAAATTGCCAAAATAACATCATATACCTCGAATTAAGCCTCAAAATCCATGAATTCTGTCAAATTTCATAAAACATCAAATTTTCCATTTTAAGTCTGAAACCCGTCAAACGAAATTCGATTTCAACCAAACTTTACGGAAAGTGCTTAAACCATATATAAGACCTGTACCGTGCGCCGTAACCAAAATACGGGACCGATACCATTACTTGCTAATCAGATTTCATTTTCAATTTCTATAAATATTTTCAGAAATCAATTTTACTCAAAAATTCATTTCTCGGGCTTGGGACCTCGGAATTCGATTCCGGGCATACGCCCAAGTCCCATATTTTCCTACGGACCCTCTGGGACCGTCAAATCATAGGTCCGGGTCCGTTTACTCAAAATGTTGACCGAAGTAAAATTTATTCATTTTAATATCAAATCATAGCATTTTTCACAGAATTTCATATTTAAGCTATCCGGCTATGCGCCCGAACTACACACGCAAATCGAGAAAACTGCAGATGAGATTTTCAAGGCCTCAAAAGTACGGAATAGGTAATAAAATAGGTGATGACCCCGTTTGGGTCGTCACATCCCTAATGCGAACGAGATGATAAATGTAACCTTTTAAGATCATCTTCCTTGCCTTAAGGTAGGTAATAAACCTACCTTTCGGCATAGAAATGTTCCCCTTCAATTCGATGACAGGTTCACCAGAAAACTTAAACCTAACTATCTTCATACGACAATAAACATTTGCATAGCATGAGGCCAACCAATCCATTCCCATTATCATATCAAAATCAACTATTTCTAACTCAAATAAATTTACCAAGATTTGACGACTACAAATCATCACTGTGCGACCTCTATATACCCTTCTAGCAATCATAAAATCTCCTATCAAAGTAGATACCGCAAGTGGTTTACTTATCAATTCAGGTTCAACGCTAAACTTATTAACCACAAAGGGTGTAACATATGATAATGTAGACCCCTGATCAATCAGCGTATAAAAATCAAAAGAAAACACAAAAAACATACCTGTAACAACATCCAGAGATTACTCAAGGTCCTGTCACTAGAGCATAGGTTCTATTTTGAGCACCACTCGAACTCGAAACTTCACCTCTATCTCTACCACGACATGTCAACTGCTGAAAACCCCGTGCTAGAGGTCGAAATGACGAGGAAGAACCAAATACAGATCCAGTTGGCTAAGCCATACCACCGCCTCATTTGTTAGGAAAATCCCGCATCATATGGCCAGGCTGTCCACATGAATAACATGTATCATAACATCAACGACAAAGTCCAAAGTGGGCGGTGCCGCACTGATCACAACGGGGTGGGGGCTGAAATTGTGGGCGAGCACTAGCTACAGGTGGTGCCAAACTCCTCAATGACTGCGTCCTGATACTACCAATGAAGTCATTAGAATACCCTGCAAATATTTCCCACTTATGTTGGCCCCTATCTTGCTTCCTATCTGCCTTTTCCTGGCGCTTACGATCCTCTAGTGTCTGGCCATAAGCCTAAATATGCGAAATATCCATGCACTCCACCAAGGAGGCTGTCGTGCACTCATTTATCAGATGTGGTCCCAACCCATTCACGAACAGGTGCACCCTATCGCTCATCTCGGCCACCATATGGGGAGCATAGCTTGATAAAGAATCAAACTGCAAACTATACTCTCGCACACTCATATTACCTTGTCGAATGTTCAAGACTTTATCAGCTCTAGCTCGTCGTATCTCATTTGGAAAGTAGTGATGAAGAAAGGCCTCAAAAATTTCCTTCCACACAGCTGGAAGAGCGTTCGGACCCCTGGATATCTCCAAACTATCATACCAGAAAACTGCTAAATCCCATAACCAATAAGAATCCAACTCTACTGCCATCGTATCACTAGCATGCATAACCCATAATGTATGATGGACCTGATTAATAAAAGTCTGCGGGTCCTCCTTGGGGTCTGATTCGCTAAACACTAGAGGATGTATATTAATAAAATCACTAAATCTCGCACTAACCAATTTATCATCAACATAAGTATTCAGCCTCTGAGCCTTAGCAGCTACCAAGCTAGTGAACATCTGCACCGCACTCTACATATCCTGGTCTGTAGTGCAAGATAGAGGAGCTGGAGGTGCTGGGTGCCTCCAAATATCCTCCAGAGGAGACAAAGTAGATGAGGTATGAGACAACATCTCACTCCGAGCCTCACTTTGTTCAGCTCTGGCTGGAGGCACCTGACTGGCACCCTCTCACACAGCTGTATCAAGCCGTCTACTAATCGCTTTCTTCTTAGTCGAAGGCATCACTGAATGAAAACAAGGTGAATATTAGAAATGATCACTTACAAATCAACTCTACGCATGATCTAAATTCAGGAAGAAGGTAACAACCCTAGATGTCACGTGGCCTCCTGATTATAAATATTGTGTGCTACACATCCATGATCGAGACTCTACAAGACCCGACTCATACACAACTCTTAGGATAGAGTTGCTCTGATACCAAGTCTTTCATGACCCAAACCGAAGGGTCATGACTAGCACCAGCGCCATACTTGTCGAGCACTGACATATACTTTATCTAACCTTTCTTATTATCTTTAGGGGTCGACGAGATCAACATAAATGATAGACATGAATCATGAAAAACCAACAATGACAGATAATAACATTAACATACATAACATGGTCCGACAAAGCTTTCATGAAGCTATATATAAGGTACAAGCTGATAAGGTGCCATGAGAGATTATACAACAAAAATCACTCGACAAGGCAATCCAAACTATATATGAGTCAACACCTGTCTATGAGCCTCTAAAGGGACATAAGTGCTGCGAAAATGTTGGAACAGGGCCCAGACATACCCATAATGTCTATAACAAAAATGCATACCAATACTACGGCAAGTCCGAAGAAGAGATCTTGCCAATAACCGCAAAATTGGGCAGCCTACTATGGTGGAGGAATTGCGTCTACCTGTCTATTAGGATCTGCAGCAAGACATGTAGCATCCACTAATAAAAAGGACGTCAGTACAAATAAAGTACTAAGTATGTAAGGTAGGAAATCATAAGGAAGAACAATAATGTAAATGGGGATAGAGAATATACAACCTGTAACATTTGGGTGCCTCTGAGGGCTTCTGACATGAAATACATGATACACACACACACACACATATATATATATGTATACACACACACACAAACTTTTAAAACATACGCCTATGTGGGCATCATCATCACCATCATCATATCGTACTCAGTCGTAATAGACTCGATAAAAACGTACACGACCATCATAAGGTTTGGTAGAATCGTACCCAGCCACGTGGAGCTCGGTAGAAAATAAATGATCAGTGATTTCACAATAGGTGCCTTACCCGACCGACTATAGCGCTGCTCTGTAGAGTAAAGTAGGTGCATATATATAGTGCATGCTGGACTCATTGGAATCCCATTCTAAACCTTTCGCAGTGACGTAAGGTCGGTAACCATCATACCTGAAATTAGAAATAACTCTAAATTATGGATCTTATAAGAATCAGGAAGTACCAAAAACATTCATAACATAAGAATAAGATAAGCAACTTCAACATCAATCGTTCCATAAGAAGGGAAACAATGTAAGTACTGCTAGCTTCTAAAAGTGGAGTATCTTTGGAAGCTCGTTCATTACATTATGTAAAATCGGAGTCGTAAAAAATAAGGAAAGGGATAGCCTCACATACCTTGTATATACTTCCAAACCTCAAGCTATGATAATGTCACGACTCCTTAGTCTACAATAAGAGAAATGACACTATTATTATCGTTTAAGCATCATAACTATTGTATATCGACCGCAACCTATTTTAGAATGAAAGGAATAGAACCTCCCCTATTTATATGAATTTACACAAGTTAAAATGATCACAAAATATCCCAAACAACATCAATAATAATCATATTGAGCCTCCCAAAACAGTCCACCGACCAACAACATTACTAACAAGAATTTCGATATATAACTCACAAATTCTAGCTCAACGACTTAGCCGCAACTTGGATAATATTAAATACATGTAGAGTAAGAGGTTGATTACCTTAAAAAAAGTTAGAACAACTCTAATTTTATCTTAATTCCCCATGAAATATCCTTCCAATGCTGCCACAAGAACAAGGAAGCAAAAGTAGCAATCAATTCGAGATTTTTGGCACTAGAATCACTTTATAAGACTTGAAATAACGTAGGGTTGATATTAAAAACTTGAGGGAGTAATTTAGAGAACATAAACCACTTAAGAAAACCTCCCACACGAGCTGGAACCACCCAAAAATAGCAACAACAAGAAGAACAAGAAACTTACTAGTGCCACGGGATTCCTGACACTTGATTTGTGTTGTTTTCCCTTTGTTTGGGTCTTGGATCATGAGAGAAACTTGAGAGAGTAGTTTTAGGTATCTAAGGTCTAAAGATAATGAAACATAATGAGTTAAAATGGTGTTAAAATGCGAATATCTCTCTACTCATATGTCGTATTGACGAACAACTTAATGCGTTAGAAAATAGACTCATAGATCTTCAATATGGTGGGTAGATCATATTGTAATTCCATGTAAATTGGGAGAAAAGCTTAGTAAAATTTGACCTAAAGTTTAAGTAAAATTATGAACGTAAGTTGCGACAACTTTTGTCGACTTTTATTTCACAACTCGTTTGACTTCAAGACTTATGATACATATATTATATGATTCAAATACCTTAAAGTACGACCACTTAAGAATATTAAGTACCTCTAGTTTTACCCAAAAATACGGTTACAACATCCTTGATTCGTTTAACTTCTAATACTTGTTAATAAATCTTATACACCTTTGTATCATTAAAGACCAATATGATTAACTTCTTATCATCTCAAAGAAAATCTCTTCTCGGATTTATGTCGACTAACTTACAGTGTGATCTGGCATATGTGAATATGGGTTGTAACAAATATGGAAGAACCACTTAAGCCCCAATCGTCAAAAAGGATGGTGAATGTAATAACTGGGGGTGAGGAGTTTTATGGAATTACATACATAGCAACAAAAAAGAACAACCAAAATCTTAATGACCCATGGGAAGCTAATTTGACAAGTATTGGAGAGAGATAACATAACATTTGACGATGAGGGCGCATATTGCTTGTTCATCCCTCATAATAATGCGATGGTAGTATATTTACTTGTTCATGATACTAATATAAAATTAGCTTTGATTGACCCAATAGCTTTGTAAAAATTATATTGCCGAGAGTGATGAACAAGATGCAAGCAACTGATCGTGTGATACCCAAGGCTCAATCTTCATCAGGTAGGGATGGCAGTGGGGCGGGTTTGGGAAAATCCACAAATATTTCTACCCGCCCCGCCCACCCCGCACAACTATTTTTCGAGTTTTCAGCCTGCCCCGCCCCGCTTAAACTTTTTTCTTTTTTCTTTTATTTTTTTTCTCTAAAACAAACTAGTTTTATATTTTATTGTTTTTTTACATTGGAGAGATTAATATAATTCAAGAAATTATATTATTTCTCTTTGTCGTAGTGTGAAATTACATGCTCTCCCAATTGATCTCATTAGTTGTAACATAATAAAGCTAATCATTGCACAGTCCATGAAATAGGAGAGGCAAGATTTTATAAGCCAATCAGTCAGTTCGTATATGCCAATACCTTTTTTTTCAATTTTGCGTTATTACTTAATTATGAATATTTAATTATTATCATCAAAATAAAGCTGAAATAAAATAAATCTTAGAAGCTTTATAAATCATCATTTTTAACAGTTCATAAATGTTTTTCACTGTCACGATTCCCAGTATGAACATAAAAATATAGTAGATATTATCATTTTTAAATACGAAAAGATTAATTAAAACAAAATAATAATAAGACACAAAAAGAGAATGCTTTTCTTGAAAAAGAAACCGACAGTTAAATTGCTAGTCAATAAAAATGTAAAGTTGTAATTGAAATGATCACTTTGTTTCAGCAAAGTTCATAATTCAAAAGCAGACCAGACTTGAACATGCATTAAACCCAAAACCCGCCCCGCTTTAATTTCTTGAAAACTATTTTAACCCACCTCGCCCTGCACGTGCATAAGAGTAAACCTGCCCCGCCCCGCACCTGCCTGCCCCATTACAGTCCCTATTATCTGGGTTTGATAATTCAAGTGTTACAACAAAAGGAGAAATTGCGCTATCTACATTTGCTAAGGGTGTTGTGAAGGACACAAAATTCCAAATGGTTGATGCAGACATGTCTTATAAGATGATTTCAGGAACTCTATGGATCCATGACATGGACGCAATACCATCAACTTTGCATCAGGTTATAAAGTTTCATCAAAGTGGAAAAATTCGTCATATCAGGGGAGATCAACAAGTGGCACGTGAGACCAATGCAATTGCTGTGGCGAGTGGAACATCCAAAGACAAGGATGAAAAATAGCAATTACAGTGTTCAACCGAGGAGAATTTATTTTATAGCTCCAACGAAAGTTCGAGGAACGAAGCAGATATAGATGCGAGACCAGACATGATTCAAGACCCCGGAGAACGTAACTATTAAAACAACTACGGAAGAACTCAAAGATGTTATTTTGTTCATACCTTGAACCCACAGAAAAGTCTATGTTGGAACAAACCTGAGTCACGCTAAGACTGATTGGTTTTCCTGGTCGTGCTCAGATATGACAGGTATCCATCGCTATTAATGAATTATAAGTTAAATGAAGATCTATTACACACTCCGATGAAGCAGAAGAAGAGAAAGCAGGGAGTATTAAAATATCAGGTAATCCAAGAGGAGGTAAATAAACTTCTGTATTGGTTCAATTCGTAAGGTAAAGTAACCTGACTGGTTAGCCAATACTATTGCAATGCCTAAGAAAAATAGAAAATGGCGATTATGTGTAGATTATACTGATCTAAATAAGGAATTCCCTAAAGATTCATTTCCTTTGTCGCATATAGATTAATTAATTTATTCCATTACTTATCATGAACTTTTAAGTTTTTAGATGATTATTCTGGATATAATCAAATAAAAATGGATCCCCTAGACGGGAAAAACTTCTTTTATTACAAACATAGGGACTTATTGCTATAATGTCATGCTGTTTGGCTTGACGAATGCTGGAACTACATACCAAACGTTAGTGACCAAAATGTTTCAAGAATATTTGGAAAAAACCATGGAAGTCTAAATCAATGACATGCTAGTAAAATCAGCGCAAGCAGAAGATCATCTCAAGCATCTGGATGAAACCTTCGACATACTTCGCAAGTACAACATGAAGTTTAATCAGGAGAACTGCCCTTTGCTGTAGCCTCAGGTAAATTTTTAAGTTTCCTTGTCTTTAATAGAGGGATCGAAGTAAATGCGATGCAGATAAAAACAGTCGAAGAGATACTAGATGTATTTATGAGTCAAAAGGAAGTACAAGTAACTACGAGAGTAGCAACTGTAGGAAGATTCATATATAGATCATCATAAAAATGATTTAAATTTGTCACGACTCCAAATCCTAAGCCGGTCGTGATGACGCCTATCATGGAACTAGGCTAGCCAACAATTACCTACTGACATAATATTTCATAATTTTCAAAACTATTCCGATCTTTAACAAAAATTCTTTCGCTTAAGCAGTTTAAAGCTACAAAATGAAATAAATAATTTACATACTATCCCAAAACCTAGAGTCAACCATCATGAGCATCTATGAGTAGTAAAAAATAACCCTACAGTCATAATACATCAAGACTCGTAACGAGGAACTAAATACAAAATAAGAAATTGGGAAAGCGTTGTGGACGCTGAATAGCTACCTCGAGGTCCCAATTACGGCTCCACGCGAGGAAGAAAAACTAGTACTCGGTACCAGCACCTGTATCTGCACACAGGGGCGCAAGGAGTAATGTGAGTACGTCAACTCAGTAGTAATGAAAATAAATCAAGTAGAGCAGTAAGAAACACATAAGATCAAATCATCAGTTCACCATAGGCACATCCTTTCTTTCCAACAGTATATATATATATATATATATATATATATATATATATGTATATGTATATATGAAATCAACATGATTTAAAAGCCAACTTCAGTAAAATCCTTTGAAAAATGTGTTTTTCCAATAATTTCAGAAATAAAAAACCCGAAGAGTTTAGTGTATAATGAAATAAATCATAAATAACCCCTCGTGCCAAAACATGAATCGTAAATCGCCCCTTGGGAAAAACATCACTCAGAAATCAGTTGCTTAGCATACCTCACAATCACTCAGTATCAGCCCCTCGGGCAACCTCACTGTCACTCATGCCGCCCAATCACTCGTCACTCGGCACTCGCACTCAGTAGGTACCTGCGCTCACTAGGGGTGTGTACAGACTCCGGAGGGGCTCCTTCAACCCAAGCTCTAAAAATCAAGCCACCTTGTGGCATCTCATATCCTCACAATCAGGCCCTCGACCTCACTCAGTCAAAAACTCTCAGTAAGCCCCTCGGGCTATCAGTAAAACGGGGTACTCGACCCAAAACATCATTTTATAACTCAAATAGTGTAAATAAGGCTGAGTTTCAAAAAACGTTAAGCATAATATGACTGAGTGTACATCATAAGTCAACATAGTGAGGAAATAGCAGTAAAAATCCCCCAAGGGGTCAAAACAAGTCGGCGCAAAGCCCCAAACATGGCTTACAACCCAAATATAGTCATAGTTTTAGAATACAATTTTAACAAATGATTTAGAGTAAAATACACAACTGAATAATTTCCGTGGAAAGGACCAAGTCCAAAACCAAATTAGTGCATGCTACACACTTGCCATCCGGCATGTGCGCCACTACAGATCTCAGTGAGAAAATACGAAGTCCGGGGTTTCATACCCTTAGGACAACATTTATAGCCATTACTTACCTCAACCCGACACAAATACTAATCCGCGATGCTCTTGCCTCTCGAATCGGCTCTCAATTTCTCCGAATCTAACCAAAATTAGATTAACTTCATCAATAAACACTAAAGGAACAAGGCCCAATCGAATACTATCAATTTTTAACAAAAATTCCCAAAATTGGCCAAACCTGAGCATCAGGCCCACGTCTCGGAATTAGATAAAAATCGTACCATGAGAATCCTTATCCCTTCTCGAGTCTACACATATAAAATACATCAAAATCCGACCAAAAACAACCCCTAAATTCCTTAATTATAAGTCTCAATTTCTCAAGCCCTAAACCCCCAATTTATGCCATTAAATCCACTAATTCCAAGCCTAATCCGTCAAATAATAACATAGAATCAAATTTTTAGTTCGAGAAACTTACCTCCACCGAAGACCCTAGAAATCCTTCTCCAAATTGCTCCCAAAATTACTAACCCCGCATGCAAAAGTGATGAAAAATGCCAAAAATTCGCGGAGTCAGGTATTTATACTTTCTGCGCAGTGAAACCGCACCCGAGGCCCTTACTTCGCACCTGCGGACCCGCACCTGCGATCCCAGGTGCGCACCTGCGGAATTCCACTAAAAGCCTAAATCTCACACCTGCAGTGAGTCACCACAGGTGCGGCCCATGCCTCGCACATGAGAAATCCTCCAGCCTGACCCCCTTTCGCGCCTGCGCAAGCCACCACACACCTGCGGAGTTGCATCTGCGGCTACCCTTCCACAGGTGCGGCCACACCAGATGCCTCGCACCAACAACTTCTTCATCTGCATATTCCAACTTCAATCCCTCCGATGACTATCCGATATCATCCCGAGCCCCTCGGAACCCCAACCAAAAACACAAACAAGTCCCATAACCTTATTCAAACTTAGCCGAGCCTTCGAAACACCCAAAACAACGCCAAAACACCAAAATCACATCAGATTCAAGCTTATGAACTTTGAAATTTCTAAATTCCACTAATGATGCCGAAACTAACCAAAACATGTCCGAACGACCTGAAAATTTGCACATACGTCCAAAATGACACTATGAACCTGTTCCAACTTTCGAAATTCCATTTTGACCCCGATAGATAACTTTCCACTGCCGACCAGAAATCACCAAAAACTCAATTTCGCCAATTCAAGCCTATTTTTACACCGGACATCAAAACCACATTCCGAACACACTCCTAAGTCCCAAATAAATTAACGAAGCTATCCGAGCCATAAAATATACATTCCGAGGTCGTTTACCAATAAGTCAACTCCCAATTGACTTTTCCATCTATTAAGCTAATTTAAGAGACTAAGTGTCTCAGTTCTCACCACGACCACTTCGAACCCGAACCAACCGACCCAATACACCATAAATAGGTTAAGAAACATATGATAAAGAAGAAATGGGGGAAACGGGGCTAATCTCACGGAACGACCAGCTGGGTTGTTACATCCTCCCCCTCTTAAACAAACGTTCGCCCTCGAACGGGTCTAGAAACATACCTAGAGTCTCAAATAAGTGAGGATATCTGCTCCGCATCTCCCGCTCGGTCTCCCAGGTGGCATCCTCCACCGGCTGTCCTCTCCATTGAACCTTCACTGAAGCTATATCCTCAGACTTCAGCTTTCTAACCGGACGACCCAAAATATCCACTGGCTCTACCTCATACGACATATCACCCTCGAGCTGAACCGAGCTGAAGTCCAAAACATGAGACGGGTCACCAACATAGTTCCGGAGCATCGAAACATGGAACATCGGATGAACACTCGATAAGCTGGGAGGCAAGGCAAGTCTATAAGCCACCTCCCCAATCCTCTCAAGCACCTCAAATGGCCCAATGAATTGGGTGACTCAGCTTTCCCTTCTTCCCGAACCTCATAACACCCTTCATGGGTGATACCTTCAGCAACACCTTCTCCCCAACCATGAAAGACACATTTCGGACCTTCCGGTCCGCATAACTCTTATGCCTAGACTGCACCGTGCGAAGCCGCTCCTGAATCAACTTCACCTTACCCAACATCCTGAACCAAGTCTGTGCCCAATAACCTATCCTTGCCCAGCTCAAACTAACCAACCATAGATCTACACCTCCTACCACATAAATCCTCATACAGAGCCATCTGGATACTCGAATGATAACTATTATTATATGCAAACTCCACGAGTGGCAAAAACTGGTCCCATGAACCCCCAAAATCAATGACCCACACACGCAACATGTCCTCCAGAATCTGAATAGTACGCTCCGACTGCCCGTTGGTCTGAGGATGAAACTATGTGCTCAACTCAACCTGAGTACCTAACTCCCTCTACACGGCCCTCCAAAACTAAGATGTGAACTGAGTACCTCTGTCGGAAATGATAGAAACTGGAACCCCATGCAATCGGACAATCTCCCTGATATAAACCTCCACTAACCGCTCCGAAGAATAAGTAGTACCAACGGGAATGAAGTGCACAGACTTGGTCAGCTGATTCATAATAACCCATATAACATCAAACCTCCTCGAAGTCCGTGGAAGCCCAACTACGATGTCCATAGTGATCCTCTCCCACTTCCACTCCGGAATATCTAATCTCTGAAGCAATCCACCCGGTCTCTGGTGCTCATACTTGACCTGCTGATAGTTGATACACCGATCCACGAACTCAACAATATCCCTCTTCATCCGCCTCCACCAATAATGTTGTCTCATATCCTGATACATTTTTGTGGCACCCGGATAGATGAAATACCGTGAACTATGGGCCTTAGATAGAATCAAATCTCGAAGCCCATCCATATTGGGCACGCAAATACGGCCCTGCATCCTCATGACCCCATCATCACCAATAACCACATGCCTGGCATCACCGCAACGGACCCTGTCCTAAAGAACGAGCAAGTGTGGATCATCATACTGGCGTGCTCTAATCTGATCATAAAGAGAAGACCTGGAGGCTACACATGCCAATACTCGTGGGGGCTATGATAGATCCAATCTCACCAACTAACCCGCTAAAGCCTGAACATCAAGTGCCAAAAGTCGCTCTACTGCTGGAAGGTAGGCTAGACTCCCCAAACTCTCCGCTTTGCGACTCAGGGCATCGGCCACTACATTGGCCTTCCCCGGATGATATATAATAATGAGGTCATAATCCTTGAGAAGATCCAAGTATCTCCTATAACGCAAATTCAGATCCTTCTGCTTAAGCAAATGCTGCAAACTACGTCGATCGATGAATATCTTACAATGAACTCCATACAAATAATGACGCCAAATCTTCAAGGCGTGGACAATAACTGCTAGCTCAAGATCATGCACTGGATAATTTTTCATTTGCACCTTCAACTATCTAGACGTGTAGGCAATCACCCTACCGTCCTACATCAAAATCGCTCCAAGTACAACTCTCGAGGCGTCACAGTAAATTGTATAAGAACCTGAACCCGTAGGCAAAACCATCACCAGAGCTGTAGTTAAAGCTGACTTGAGCTTATGAAAGCTCTCCTCACACTCCTCAGTCCACCTGAACTGATCACCCTTCTAGGTCATCCTGGTCATAAGTGTTGCAATAGATGAAAAACCCTCTACAAAATGACGATAGTACCCTGCCAAACCAAGAAAACTACGAATCTCGGTAGCTGATGACGGTCTAGGCCAGCTCTGCACCGCCTCTATCTTCTCTGGATCAACATGAATACCCTCACTGGACACCACGTGCCCCAAGAATGCTACTGAATCAAGCAAGAACTAACACTTCAAAAATTTTGCATACAACTTCTTCTCTCCCAAGGTCTGAAGCACAAATCTCAAATGCTGCTCATGATGGTCTCGAGATCGGGAATACACCAAGATATCGTCAATAAAAACGATGATGAAGGAGTCAAGATAAGGCCGGAAAACATTGTGCATCAAGTGCATAAAGGCTGCTGGGGCATTGGTCAGCCCGAATGACATAACCGGGAACTCATAATGACCATACCTAGTCCTGAAGGCAATCTTCGGGATGTCGGGCCCCCGAATATTCAACTGATAATAGCCAGAACGCAAGTCAACCTTTGAAAATTCCCTGGTACCCTGCAACTGATCAAACAAGTCATCTATACGAGGCAAGGAATACTGGTTCTTCACCGTAACCTTGTTCAGCTGCCGATAATCAATACACATACGCATAGAACCATCCTTCTTCTTCACGAACAACACCGGAGCACCCCAAGGTGACACACAAGGCCGAATCAACCCCTAATCTAGGAGTTCCTGAAACTGCTCCTTTAATTCCTTCAGCTCCGTTCGTGCCATACGATAAGGTGGAATAGAGATAGGCTGAGTGCCTGGCACCAGGTCAATACCAAAGTCAATGTCCCTGTTAGGAGGCATGCCAGGCAGTTCTGCAGGGAACACGTACGGAAAGTCACAGACCACAGGAACCGAATCCTCACCACTAACGTCCCTCACAAAAGCCAAATACAATAAACACCCCTTTTCAACCATACGCTGAGCCATGAGGTAAGAAATCACCCTGCTAGGCACAAAATCAGAAGAACCTCTCCACTCAACCCACGGAAATCTTGGCATAGCTAAGGTCACAGTCTTAGCGTGACAATCAAGAATAGCATGACACAAAGATAGCCAATCCATTCCCAATATCACATCAAAATCAACCATGCTAAGTAACAATAGGTCCACTCGGGTGTCCAGACCCCAATAGGTATCACACATGACCGGTGCACACGGTCCACAACAATAGTATCGCCCACCGGAGTCGACACATGAACCGAGGTAACTAGAGACTCACGGGGCATATCTAGATAAGGGGAAAAATATGATGAAACATAGGAATATGTAGAATCAGGGTCAAATAAAGCCAAAGCATCTCGGGGACAGACTGAAACAATACTTGTGATCACTACATCGGAGGCCATAGCATCTGGCCTGGCTGGAAGTGCATAGATATGAGCCTGGCCCCCACCTGCACGACCTCTCCCTCTCGGGCGGCCCCTGGCGGTCTGGCCCCCACCCCTAGCTGTTTGGGCGGGTGATGAAGTAACTGGATCCGAAGTCGAGGGCTGGCCCCTCTATTGAGAAGAACCACCAGAATGACGGGGACACTTCCAAGGGTGGTACATACAGTACAGATTTGAGCCAAGGTCTCCTGAAGACCCGAAATAATAATAGGCATTGCCGGTGCCTGATCCTGTCCTGCTGGAGTATCTGCGGCGGGAACCTGATCCTGAGTGGTAGGTGGACTCTCTGGTACTGCCCCAGCTGCTGCACGGGCTGGTCCATTAACTCTACCACGACCTCGACCGCGACCTCGACCTCTCGCTAGTCTAGCTGGTGGGTGGTCACCCTGATCGGTAGCGCAAGTCCTCACCATATGTGAGAGAATGAAACAACAGAATTTTAGATTTCCAGAATCAACAAAATGGCACGAACTAATTCAAGTAAAAATGAGATTGTTCCTAAGGGTTCTGTAGCCTCTCGAAGATAAGTACAGACGTTTCCCTACCGATCCACAAGACTCTATTAAACCTGCTCATGACCGTTGAGTCCTGTGCAACCGAGGCTCTGATACCAACTTGTCACGACCCAAATCCTAAGCCGGCCGTGATGGCGCCTATCATGGAACTAGGCTAGCCAACAATTACCTACTGACATAATATTTCATAATTCTCAAAACTATTCCGATATTTCACCAAAATTCTTTCTCTTAAGCAGTTTAAAGAAACAAAATAAAATAAACAATTTACACACTACCCTAAAACCTGGAGTCAAACGTCATGAGAATCTATGAGTAGTACTAAACAACCATACAGTCATAATACATAAAGAGTCGGAACGAGGAACTAAATACAAAATAAGAAATTGGGAAAGAGATGATGTGGACGCTGAACAGCTACCTCGAGGTCCCAATTCCGGCCCCGCGCGAGGAAGAAAAACTAGCGCCGGTACCAACACCTGTATCTACACACAGGGGTGCAGGGAGTAATGTGAGTACGCCAACTCAGTAGTAATGAA
>MDKJ01220424.1:0-27969 GCA_005239525.1 Nicotiana knightiana | reverse complement strand
TTGGGCTCAAGGTTTTTGGGCTGGTATTATTAAGGGGTTTTGGGCTAATATAATTGGGTTTGGAGGCTGGTTTAATTAGGCTAGAATTAAAATGAGAGTCACTATTTGTTAAATACCCAACTTAAATTAATTAAAAATAATTTGCAAAATAGCTACTAATTATAAAAATGAATTTTATGCACAGACAATATTTTAAAAAGTTTATTTAGTATTTAAAAATACAAATGATTAATCTCTGGTGGGAAAATGGCACAAAATTATATGATTGGGCTATAATTGCAAAGTTATTGCAATTATAGCCAAAAGGTGTCAGTTTGGCTAATTATGAAATAATTAGGTCTTAATAGGACCAGGGATAGTAGATTAAATCAAGAAATGCTTTTGAAATCATTTGTGATGCAATTTTGTAATTATTTATTGTAAATAAAATGCTAGATAAATTAGACAAAATATAGGAAAATTATGGAGAAATAACAATCGTTGTTAATGCATGATTTTGAAGGTACATATGCAATTAGAAAAATATTTTGGGAAAAATTGGGTATCAACAGTATTCTCTACTGATCGTGAGCACTTTAGGTGGCATAATTCTTTCTCGAGCAACTACAATAATTTACTAGACATATTCTCTCGAACTACGCTAGTTGGTTTTATCTAATCGCTCATTATGTCCACCTCAAGGCTTTGTTATTTCTAAATCTACCTTTAAACCCGTTATATTGATTTCTCACATAAGTTAGGAGTAACGTTGTTCAACAACTACCTAAATATATTTTCTTTCTCAAGCAACACATAATAGATAGGCACAGTCAATCGATGGCTATTCAATCATTGAAATAAGCACGTAGTTGAACAAATAGACAAATTCAAAGGTTAAATTATATTAAAACATAACAAGAATTCATCCTCCAAGAAGTTCCATCAAAACCCTAGATAACAAATTAGCTATTCATAATGGTATGCAAAAGTACAATACTAGAATTCATAACCAATAATAAAAATAGGAAGAAGGAAGTGAAAAACTTGTAGAATAATTCTCTGCCTTGCTCTTTTAATTTTCATTCTTTCCTCCTTAGGTCAAATCTGTGTCAAAAGTCCTCAAAATACAGTTTTTCTATGTATATATACCAAGTACGGTCGGGCCCAAACAATTATACCTTCTCCTAAAAAAAAGGGACACTTTTTCCGGACAAAAAGTGCACGGCCGCGCATCAACTGTGCATCGACCGCCACTTTGGCCAGTTTCTGCCTCATATGCGCGGCCTGTGCGCGGTCGCGCAATTGCCACGAACTTTTCACCTAGTCCGGTTTGGAATTTGGAAAAACGTAAAACATGAAAGTTGTGTCCCTTTGAATTATATTTCCAACCATCTATTCTGGAGTCCAAATGGAGTTCTGAGCGAAACATTATGTGCATTTTACTAGACAGTGCACAATATGTCTACTCGATTCTTCGTTCGTTCTTAAATATCATCCATTGAAAGAAAGGAGAAGTCCACAAAATTCCATCCCTAATATCCCAATATTGAACTTTATTTTTATACCATTTTGTTCCAAAGAAAATAAACTCCAGCTGCCCATTTATATTGCCCAAGACACATAACCAAGACTTAGGGTTCAATTTTTCTTCCTCCAAATCAAATTAGCGACACCCCTCTTGGTTCCTTCTCCATTTTTAGAAAATTCCAAATAACTTCAACACTAATCAGAAGATGTCCACCCCGTTTTATGCAAGCTTTCATGCAACATCATATGTTCCTTCTCTCTTCTATTTTCGTTCATCATTTCAGCGAGTACAACTACACATGATAGAGGAATCCGACTATTTTGAGCTAACAACGGCTCTTTTCAATCACGGGTCTGTTTTTTTTGAATTATCAACTCACTCATCTCACAAGAAGAAGAAACATACGCCCTAAATAGCAGCTATGGAAGAATCTGGAAGAAGATAGAAGAAGACGACTTAGGACAAGAAGTGTTCGATATTACCTATGAAGGGAGTGTTTATTGACTGAAGAATAGGACTTGGGATCATACTAGATGGGCCTTCAGAAAATCCATCGGCCCAAATCTAAGAAGCAGTCTATCAGCCCAGTAAAGAACAAAGTCCAGATACATTGAATAATATTGCATAGTAGATAAATATTCTCTGTAATTATTCTTTTTGTTTGTTACAAATACAGTTAGGAATAGGCTAGTTGAACAGTGCCACTTGGCAAGAGTTTGTTTTCATTAGATTCTAATTCTTTGTATATATAGATTACACTATATAGATGATAAAGATCAGAAAAATTTTCTACAATTCTTCAGCTCTTTTTCTTACATGGTATCAGAGCTTAGCTCGATTCTGGAAAATCTAATCACTCTTCTTTGATTTTTCTGTCAAAATCATCTCTAATTCTTCATGGCTGAAGCTTTTGAAACCACTGTGGTTCAAACCACTGCTGAAAATGGAGTCAACTTCGACCCCAATCATCCTTATTTTCTTCACTCTTCAGATTCTCCTGGAATGAGCTTGGTGAATGCTATTTTCGATGGGAGAGGTTTCCAAGGCTGGAGGAGATCTGTCCTCATCGCCTTATCATCAAAGAACAAACTGGGATTTATAAATGGTAGCTACCCAACACCTGTTGCTACCTCGAAGGATCACCAGCCATGGACTAGATGCAACGACATGGTTACCTCTTGGTTGTTGAACTCACTATCCAAAGACATTAGATATAGTGTCATATATTCAAAATATGCTCTGGATCTATGGGTGAGTCTTGAAAACAGATCTGGGCAGTCTAATGGTGCAAAGCTGTATCACCTACAAAAGGAGTTACATGGAATCACAAGGAACAAATGACATAGCAACTTATTTCACCAAACTTAAACGAATCTGGGATGAACTAGATTCTTTGAAGTCAAATGTCAAGTGTAGTTGTGCTTGTGTGTGTGATGGAAAACATTTGATGGAGAAATCACAAGAGGATGAAAGGTTGATTCAATTTCTCATGGGGCAGAATGAATCCTATAGTCAAGCAAGAGGAAACATCCTAATGTTGAGTCCTCTACCAAACATCAACCATGCCTATTCACTCATCCTTCAAGATGAGAATCAGAGAGAGATATATGCCAATCCCCTAATATCCTCTAATTCTTCAGCTTTCATGGTGGGAAACCATGGAATTTCTTCAAGTCAACACATCCCTTTTCAAAGGAATGGAAAGTAGAAAGTTAACACTCAGTATCAAAAGGGACAGAATAATTTTCATAGATCTGGGAGCCTAAACTCAAAGGCACCTATATCTAAGACCATGAAGTCAAGGTTCAATCCTAATTTAACATGTAGCTACTGCAAGAAAACAGGTCACTCTGTAGCAGATTGTTACAGGATTATAGGTTTCCCTGAGAATTTTGAATTCACAAATGGGAAGACAGGACCCATCAGGAGCAATGGAGCTTTCTCAGAGGAGCAGGTAGGAGACACCAATAACAACTACAATGAGAATCTGGAACAGCACCTGTCTAAGGATCAGTTTACTCAACTAATGCAGATAATAAAGCAAGTGAAAATTTCAGAATCAGGAAGCTCAAATGCAGAAGTGAATGCAAATGCAGTTGCTCGTACAATTGTGAAATATTATGGGTCATGCTTTTCAGTTTTTAACTCTAAAACTTGGATAATGGATTCAGGGGCCTCTGAACACATGTGTTTTGATTCAAATGCTTTTATTTCCCTAACACCTCTACATGTACCTCTACACATTAATTTGCGTGACTCATATAAGATAATAGTTACTTATACAGGAAAGATATCCATTCTCCCTAATTATATCCTAGAAAAAGTCCTTTATGTGCCTAATTTCATATACAATTTTTTGTCTATCAATAGGTTCTGCTCACAATTATTATGAAACATCTCATTCTCATCTAATCAATGTATATTGCAGGCCTCTTTAATGAAGAGTGCTCAACTTTTTGGTGAAGCCAGAGAAGGATTATACCTATTGGAACCTACTGCCATAAATTCTAGGATTAATGATAAACAGAATGAAGTTGCATCTTTAGATCATAGTGAATCTGTTCAAATTTCAGCACCTTCTACTTTTTCTGCAAATGCTATATCTGATGTAAACTTTTGGCACATTAGGTTGGGGCATTTGCTTTTTTCATCAATGAAAAATTTCAGTTTTATATCCTTTCCTTCTATTTTTTCATGTTCATGTGATGTCTGTCCTAAAGCTAGACAAACTAGATCCCCATTTCCTCTAAGTCAAATCAAAACAAAAGAGCATTTGAATTAATACATGTTGATGTTTGGGGTCCCTACAAGGTCCCTACTTATAATGGATACAAGCATCTTTTAACTGTTGTGGATGATTATAGTAGGGGAACTTGGACATTCTTAATGAGCACAAAGAGCAATACATTTGGAGTTTTGAAAAACTTCTTAGTCATGGTTGAAAGACAGTTTGTAGTTAAAATACAAAAGCTAAGGACAGATAATGCTTTTGAACTTGGGAAAGGAAGTCAAGAATCTGCCTTCCTCTTGTCACAAGGGATTCTTCATCAAACAAGTTGTGTTGTGATCCCTCAACAAAATTGGCATAGTTGAAAGGAAGCACATACATCTCCTAGAAATAGCAAGAGCCCTATTGTTTCAATCAAATGTCCCTACTGCCTATACTAACATCTACCTATCTGATCAACAGATTACCTACTAAGGTCCTCAAAGGAAGCACACCCCTTTCTGTTCTATTCAATCAACCTACATCTTATGATCAATTCAAGAGTTTTGGTTGTCTATGCTATGTATCTACTCTATCTAATGGAAGAAGTAAATTTGATCCTAGAGCAAAAACCTGTGTGTTCTTGGGTTACCCTCTAGGACAAAAGGGATACAAATTGTTGGACCTAGACACTAGAAAAATTGTTGTATCTAGAGGTGTTCACTTCATTGAAGATAAGTACCCCTTTGTCTCCAATTCTATTCACCCTCCTTCAAATCCTATATTTACCAAACCTTCCCAAATAGATACTTCTTATCCTACATCTATACCAGTTTCTTCACCACCTGTACAATCCCCAATATCTCCTAATGAAGATCATTCTCAGGATGTCAATCCATCAAGCCCTGCACACACTCTTTCTCACCCTGCTTCTCCATCTAACTTTTCACCTCAGATTGTTCACCCTTCTGGGAACAGTCCATCACCTATCACTCATTCACCTACTTTCAATTCACATGAACATAGTTCATCTTCTCCTGCACCTAGAAAGACTGCCAGAGAGTCCAAATGGCCAAAACACCTAAAGGACTTCATTTGCAATAACATTTTTCTCACCCCTTCACTGACTCTTGTCTCACTCAACCTAGTGCACCTAATGTTTATTCTTTTGCAGCTTTATCAGCACACAATCAACATATGATGAAGTCAATTTCAGAGATACAAGAGCTTTTCAGTTACACTGAAGTTTCTATGCACCCTGGTTGGCAAAATTCCATGGACTCAGAAATCGCAGCTCTACAGGAGAACCATACATGGGATGTGGTATTATTACCAAAAGGAAAGAAGGCTCTTCCTTGCAAATGGGTATACAAAGTCAAACACAATTCAGATGGTTCAGTAGAAAGGCTCAAGGCTAGACTAGTGGTTAGGGGAGACATTCAAAGAGAGGGTAATGACTACACTGACACCTTCTCACCAGTGGTCAAAATGACCACCATCAGATGTCTAATGACAATTGCAGCTAAGAAAAATTGGCCAATCCATCAGTTGGATGTAAGCAATGCATTCTTACATGGAGATTTACAAGAGGAAGTCTACATGAGATTTCCTTCTGGAATGTCTCCTCCAAGTCCTAATCATGTGTGTCTTCTTAGAAAATCCCTATATGGTTTGAAGCAAGCTTCACGGCAATGGTATGCTCGGCTCGTAGGTGCATTAAGTTTTAAAGGGTATTCCTCTTCTCTGAATGATTATTCCCTATTTTTTAAATGTGCTGGGAACATGACATCTATTGTGGCAATGTATGTCGATGAAATTCTTATCAGTGGGAATGATTCTCAAGAAATTTCAGCAATTAAATCATTTTTAAACACAGAATTCAAAGTCAAAGACTTGGGTAATTTACATTATTTCCTAGGAATGGAAATTCTCAAGGAAGCAGAAGGAATCATAGTATGTCAAAGGAAATTTACCTTAGACCTATTGCAGGAATTTAATGTATCCAATTCATCTTGTGTTTCCTCACCCCTTGAACCATCTTCCAAACTCACTTCTGATGAAGGTCCTTTGATAACCAATCTCACTTTGTACCGGCGTCTCGTTGGAAAACTGAATTATCTCACTCACACCAGGCCGAATTTATCTTTTGTTGTGCTTAAACTAAGCCAGTATATTCAAACTCCTCGAGTGTCTCATTATACTGCTGCCATTCGTGTCTTAAGATACCTCCATTCCAACCCCGGTCAAGGAATCATCTTGAACTCAGATCCCTCTCTCAAGCTTGTGGCTTTCTGTGACGCAGACTGGGCTTCTTGCCCTGACTCTCGCCGATCTGTAAGTGGATTCTATATTGCACTTGGCAGGTCACCTATTTCATGGAAATCAAAGAAACAGGCCTCAATCTCTTTATCTTCTGTTGAAGCGGAATGTAGATCCATGCGAAGAGTTGTTGTTGAGTTGACATGGCTGACTCGATTACTTGAAGATCTATCCATATCTCCATCTCTGCTTGTTCCCCTCCTTTCTGATAGCAAATCGGCGATTCATATTGCCCGGAATTGGGTATTCCATGAGAGAACGAAGCACGTGGAATTAGACTGCCATTTTGTCCGATAGCAGTATCTTTCCGGTCTAATTTCACTCTCATACATTCCTTTGTCATCTCAGCCAGCTGATCTATTCACCAAATCACTTTTCGGGCCAGCTTATACTTCTGCTCTTCGCAAGTTGGGAGTTACCTCCGTCCCTTCCAACTTGAGGGGGGATGTTGAATTATCAACTCACTCATCTCACATGAAGAAGAAACCTACGCCCTAAGTAGCAGCTATGGAAGAATCTAGAAGAAGATGGAAGAAGCCGGTTAGGACAAGAAGTGTTCGATATTACCTATGAAGGGAGTTTTTGTTGACTGAAGAATAGGACTTGGGCTCATACTAGATGGGCCTTCAGAAAATCCATCGGCCCAAATCTAAGAAGCAGTCTATCAGCCCAATAAAGAACAAAGTCCAGATACATTGAATAATATTGCATAGTACATAAATATTCTCTGTAATTATTCTTTTTGTTTGTTACAAATACAGTTAGGAATAGGCTAATAGAACAGTGCCACTTGGAAAGAGTTTGTTTTCATTAGATTCTAATTCTTTGTATAATTACACTGTATAGATGATAAAGATCAGAAAAATTTTCTATAATTCTTCAGCTCTTTTTCTTACAGTTTCTTCTCTGATTCAATATTTGTTTTGACCAAGTTCAAAATCAAAATCAAGAATTCCCTCCCTAATCTGAAAACCCTACATTTCAAGTCTATAAATACTCGCTTCTCCGACCAGATTTCGGGGCCGTTGGAACACCACTATTTTTTCTATTTATATTATTATTCTCGTCCCTTAAAAACTCTGAGAAAACACTTTTAAATATATATATATATATATATATATATATATATATATATATTTTGTGTCTCGTCGTACTTTAGCCGCGATAGAGGTGTTCGAACCTATTCGACTCGGTTCAGATTTGTTCGTGACAAGGGAGTAGATTCGAGATTTGGACGCCTTAGTTCACTACCCTACAAGGTAAAATCCGACCTTATTCTGACCTTTCCCTTAGTTTCCGCTTAAAAACTCTGTGTTTACTTGGCAAATAAAATTTTTGTTCTGTTTTACGATAAACCTTTTGTTAGTTTACAGTGTTTGAGTTAATACAACCTTGTACTTGGCTGAAGTTTTAATATAAATATTGTATTAGAAATCATAATTTAGGCACTTCCTTAATCACGTGGATATCTTTTTCAAAATGTTATTTTTCGTTTATTATAGTCTAGAAATATCTTCGCAATTCTGGATATGATAATAAGATGTATTAGAAGCCATGACTCAACTTCCTCCTTTCATTTTTTGATTTCACGGACATGAGAAAGTAATTTGGTTTAAAGAGTTTGAATTTTTTGTATCTTACACTAAATATTTGTCTCTCTTCTTGTAAATAAATATTTTAAAATATGAACCTGTATGCTTCATATTCCCGTTCGACTATAGGTACTATTTGATATTTCAGAAAGAAATCATGTTCTAGGTTTCCATAAAATAACTGAAGTATAGTTTAAGAATATGTTTGACAGAGTAGACATCATGCCTATAGTTTTGCATCCTTTTTTTTTGTGACACTATTTGACGTCAATAAGCAGAACGACTTAATTCAATTTACATGTTATGTACTGTAAGGTGATAACCAATGGAGTATGTTTTTGTTAGAAGTGAATACAAAGTTAGTGCCTTTTCTTAAAAATATATTAGTACCAGTTTCATAAAAAAATAAAAATAAAACCATCAGATTGTGGTTACGGTTAAAATTGGTTAATGAACTAAGAATTCTTGAAACGGATATGTGGCAGGTCTTGGATGGTTCTGTTTATTTTTTCTTAGTCAGTTAGCTTCTTTATGTTTTGTTTGATGTAGCTCGTTCTTAGTTTGTTGTTTAAGCCATGACTTGTCGTCCTTTAGCCTTGTACTGCTTGCTCTTCTATTGGAAGAATCTTTTGCTGAAGTAGTCATGATATCTTTCACAATCCTCGGGGGTTGGCCCGGTGGAAATTGACTTGAGCCTTGGAGTTTGCTCCCTTTCAAGGTCTCAAGTTCGAAACTCACTGGGTGAAAACAATTTCTGAGGGCCATCGGACTGGATAAAACCTGATTTAACCGTGGTGCACCTGCGGGAAACTCCTTGCCGAGGGCCTGTGCACCCCTGGGATTAGTTGGGGCTCTAAGAGACTCGGACACCCAGGGCTATCAAAAAAAAAGTCATGAATATCTTTAACTTCAATTACTAAAAGTTCATTAGCTCCATACTTCCATTTGCCCTGTACTCTGAATGACTAATGCAGTTGCAGTTACATAATAATTATGATGTTTAATTTGTAAGGGCTTCTAATATATTATCTCTGAGTCGAGGATCTCCTGGAAACAACCTTTCTATACTCTTTGGAGTAGGAGTAAGGTCGCGTACACTCTACCCTCCCCAGATCCCACTGGTGGGATTACTGGGTTGTTGTTGTTGTTTTTCCATAATCCTCATTCTGAGTAGTCCTTGTACCTCCTGTCCCTTTTTAGCTACAGAGTGTAACGACCCGGTCGGTCGTTTTAAGAATTAGCGCCCTGATCCCCTATTTACCGTTTCTCCCATGTCTATTTATGTTATTGGAAAATGTCGGAGCGTTGAGTATCGAAATCCGGGGTGATGTTGGACACATAGTCCATAAATGTGGAATTTAGCTTTAGAAATCTGACCGTAGCTAGAGTTGTGTGAAGACGGATCCGGAATGGAATTTTGTCGACCCCGTTAGCTCCGTTGGGTGATTTCGGGGTTAGGAGCGTGCTCGGAATGTGTTTTTTGAGGTCGATTGTGGATTTAGGCTTGAATTGGCAAAAGTTAGAATTTCGGCGATTTCGGCCGATAGGTGAGATTTTGATATCAGACTCGGAATGGATTTTTGAAAGCGACAAAAGGTCCATAATGTCGTTTATGACCTGTGTGCAAAATTTGAGGTCATTCGGATGAGTTTAGACGTGTTTCGGCGTCGGATGTGAATTCTAGAAATTTCCTAAGTTCTTAGGCTTGAATCTATGCATATTGATGATTTTAATGTTATAAGATGTGTTTTAAGGCTCGGCCCAGTTTGAACAAGGTACTAGGGTCAGTTAGAAGGTTTGGTTGAGGTCCCGGGGGCCTTGGGATTGTTTCGGATGCCCAACGGGTGAGTTTTGTGAAATTGAGAACAGCTGAACCATTCTGGTTCTGGTGTCTCACATCTGCGATGGTATTTCCACAGGTGCGTACGCGCAGGTGCGAAGGGGGGAGCCGTAAGTGCGACCCCAGGCCATTAAAGGAATTTCTGCACCTGCGATGGTATTTCCGCAGGTGCGGGCACGCAGGTGCGAAAGGGGTGCCGCAGGTGCGACCCAAGGCCACTTAATGAACTTCCGCACCTGCGATTGGGTTTCCGCAGGTGCGAACCTAGTGTCGCAGGTGCGAAAAGTCTGGGCAGTTTATACCAAAAATCCGAGGGTTTGAATTTCATAATTCCAAAATCGATTGTGAGCTTGGAACTTGGCGATTTTCAATGAGATTTGAACTTGGCGATTGTGAGCTCAGAGTTGGCCCAGACCGTCCTCAGCTACTGAGATCCGCAGTTTCCTCGGTTTGGCTGGGTATTATCGCCGTTTTGTGGTGGGATTTTCATCCATCTCAGCGCCTATGACCAGACTGACCCAGAAGGGTGCATCTTTTATATGGACTGAGGAGTGTGAAAAGAGCTTTCAAAAGCTCAAGACAGCCCTGACTACAGCTCATGTGTTGGTTTTGCCTACCGATTCCGGATCCTTTACAGTTTATTGTGATGTTTCGAGGATTGGCTTGGGAGCGGTGTTGATGCAGGACGGTAGGGTGATTGCCTACGCGTCCAGACAGTTGAAGGTCCATGAGAAAAACTACCCTGTTCATGATCTCGAGTTGGCAGCGATTGTTCACGCCCTGAAGATATGGCGTCATTATTTATATGGTGTTCCCTGTGAGATATTCACGGATCACCGGAGTTTGCAGCACATATTCAGGCAGAAGGATCTAAATTTGCGCCAGCGTAGGTGGTTGGAGTTGCTAAAAGACTATGACATCACTATATTATACCACCCGGGGAAGGCCAATGTGGTGGCCGACGCCTTGAGTTGCCGGGCGGAGAGTTTGGGGAGTTTGGCATACCTTCATGCAGCTAAGAGGCCTCTAGCCTTAGAAGTTCAGTCCTTAGCCAGTCAGTTCGTGAGATTGGATCTTTCTGATCCTTGCCGGGTATTAGCTTGTGTGGTTGCTCGATCTTCCCTTCATGATCGTATCAGAGAGCGCTAGTATGATGATTCCCACCTTTTGGTTCTTCAGGATAGAGTCCGGCGGGGTGATGCCAGAGATGTGACTATAGGACATGACGGGGTGATGAGGATGCAGGGCCGTATCTGTGTGCCCAACGTGGATGGCCTTCAGGAGTTGATTCTTAAGGAGGCTCATAGTTCGCGGTATTCCATCCATCCGGGTACCACAAAGATGTACCAGGATCTGAGACAGCACTATTGGTGGCGAAGAATGAAGAAGGATATAGCAGAGTTTGTAGCCAAGTGTCTCAATTGTCAGCAAGTCAAATGTGCTCAGAGACCGGGAGGGTTACTTAAGCATATTGAGCTTCCAGAGTGGAAGTGGGAGCGGATCACCATGGACTTTGTGGTTGGGCTTCCTCGGACTTTGTGGAAGCATGATGTTATCTGGGTGATTGTGGATCGGCTGACCAAATCAGCCCATTTCCTTCCAGTACTGACTACATATTCATCGGAGAGGTTGACTGAGGTTTATATCAGAGAGATTGTTCGCCTCCACGGTATTCCAGTATCTATCATTTCAGACAGAGGTACATAGTTCACTTCACGGTTCTGGAGAGCCGTTCAGCAGGAGTTAGGCACCAGGGTAGAGTTGAGTACAACCTTTCACCCTCAGACGGACGGTCAGTCCGAGCGCACGATTCAGATTCTCGAGGATATGCTTCGTGCCTGTGTAATGGATTTTGGAGGGTCATGGGATCGATACTTGTCTCTTGCAGAGTTTGCTTATAACAACACCTACCAGTCAAGCATTCAGATGGCGCTGTATGAGGCTTTGTATGGTAGGCGGTGCAGGTCTCCCGTGGGATGGTTTGAGTCGGGCGAGGCCCGATTGTTAGGTACAGACTTGGTTCAGGATGCCCTAGACAAGGTGAAGGTGATTCAGGAGAGACTTCTCACAGTTCAGTCCAGGCAGAAGAGCTATGCGGACCGGAAGGTTCGTGACTTGGCATTTATGGCTGGTGATCGAGTTTTGCTTCGGGTATCGCCTATGAAGGGTGTCATGAGGTTCGGGAAGAAAGTCAAGTTGAGTCCGAGATTTATTGGCCCTTTTGAGGTGTGGCGACGTGTGGGGAGGTTGCTTATGAGCTAGCCCTGCCTCCCAGCCTAGCAGGGGTGCATCCGGTGTTCCACGTCTCCATGCTCCGGAAGTATCATGGTGACCCGACTCATGTCTTGGATTTCAGCTCAATCTAATTGGACAAGGGTCTATCAATATGTTGAGGATCCTGTGGCTATATTGGACAGACAGGTCAGAAAGCTCAGGTCAAAGGATATCGCGTCGGTAAAGGTTCAGTGGAGGGGTCAACCATTCAAGGAGGCGACTTGGGAGACCGAGAAGGATATGCGGAGTCATTACCCTCATCTTTTCCCAGCTTCAGGTATGTTTCTATGCTCGTTCGAGGACAAACGATTTTCTTAAGAGGGGGAGGATGTAACGACCCGGTCGGTCGTTTTAAGAATTAGTGCCTCCATCCGCTATTTACCGTTTCTCCCATGTCTATTTATGTTATTAGAACCTGTCAGAGCGTTGAGTGCCGAAATCCGGGGTGATGTTGGACACATAGTCCATAAATGTGGAATTTAGCTTTAGAAATCTGACCGTAGCTAGAGCTGTGTGAAGATGGATCCGGAATGGAATTCCATCGACTCCGTTAGCTCTGTTGGGTGATTTCGGGGTTAGGAGCGTGCTCAGAATGTGTTTTCGAGGTCGGTTGTGGATTTAGGCTTGAATTGGCAAAAGTTAGAATTTTGGCGATTTCGGCTGATAGGTGAGATTTTGATATCAGACTCGGAATGGATTTCCGAAAGCGACAGCAGGTCCATAATGTCGTTTATGACCTGTGTGAAAAATTTGAGGTCATTCGAATGAGTTTAGCCGTGTTTCGGCGTCAGATGTGAATTCTAGAAATTTCCTAAGTTCTTAGGCTTGAATCTATGCATATTGATGATTTTGATGTTATGAGATGTGTTTTAAGGCTCGACCCAGTTTGAACAAGGTACTAGGGTCAGTTAGTAGGTTTGTTGAGGTCCCGGGGACCTCGGGGTTGTTTCGGATGCCCAACGGGTGAGTTTTGTGAAATTGAGAACAGCTGAACCATTCTGGTTCTGGTGTCTCGCACCTGCGATGGTATTTCCGCAGGTGCGAAGGGGGGAGCCGCAGGTGCGACCCCAGGCCATTAAAGGAATTTCCGCACTTGCGATGGTATTTCCGCAGGTGCGGGCACGCAGGTGCGACCCAAGACCACTTAATGAACTTTCGCACCTGCGATTGGGTTTCCGCAGGTGCGGCATCACAGGTGCGATCCCAGTGTTGCAGGTGCGAAAAGTCTGGGCAGTTTATACCAAAAATCCGAGGGTTTGAATTTCATAATTCCAAAATCGATTGTGAGCTCGGAACTTAGCGATTTTCAGTGAGATTTGAAGAGGAGGATTATAGGTAACGTTTTCTAACCTTAATCCATTTATATATCATTAATCTCTATCATTTTCCTCAATCTAATCAAGGAAATTGGATGAAAACGATGGAAATGGGATGAAATCTTCCCAAGTAAAAATCTGAGAATTTAGGGAGATTTAGACGTCGGATTTTTTTGATTCTTGTTCGAGTGGGTTCATGAGCGAATGGGTGTTCGGGAAATATAAATTTTACCCGATTCTGAGACGTGGGCCCGGAGACTTTTTGGGCAAATTTCCTAATTTCGCGTATTAGCTTATAAATAATTAGCTATTTTTGTTCCCTTGAAGTGATATTTACACCATGCAATCAATTTGAATAGATTTGGGCCACCCGGAGTCGGATACTCGTGGCAAGAGCTTGGTATTGAGTTGATTAGTGCAGTCCAGGTAAGTGGCTTGCCTAATTCGGTGTTGGGGACTTTCCCTTAGGCATTTTATATTGATTTTGTTATGTGGACGCCGTATACGCGAGGTGACGAGTGCGTACACGGGTCATTGTTGCAAAAATCCTATGTTTTGCTCCTACGAAATCGCTCATTTTCATTCACATATTACTGTTTCCATCTTAATTGAGTAGATAGCCTAAGAGTAAGCATGCCTACCTTGTTCTGATTTGATTTCCTCTTATTTGCTACTAGCCACATCATGCTTAGGTAGTTTACTCTATCCTTACCTGTTGTTTTTCCTGGATTTTTTACTTAAGCCATGATTGACATACTTCTGCTTTGCATATTTAAATTGGGACTACGGACCGAGATCCGGGAGCTTTACCCCTGTACTGCATTTCATATTTAAATTGGGACTACGGACCGAGATCCAGGAGCTTTCCTCCTGTACTGAAATGTATATTTAAATTGGGACTACGGACAGAGATCCGGGATCTTTCCTCTGTACTGCATAGCATATTTAAATTGGGACTACGGACTGAGATCCGGGAGCTTTCCCCGTGTACTGCATTGCACATTTACTGTTGAATATATGTTGTGCTGAGCCGAGGGTTCTCTATATGTTATTAAATCTTTCCGTTTTTGTTAATCTTGTTTATCATTGTTTATCTATTTTTCACTGTTTTAATTTGTATATTGACTTGTTTTACAAACTCAGTAGGGCCTCAACCTGACCTCGTCACTACTTGACTGGGGTTAGGCTTGACACTTACGGAGTACCGAATGTGGAGTACTCACGTCCTTTCCTGCGCATGTTTTTCCCATGTGCAGATCCAGGTACCAGCACCCAGTATCCCACGAGTCTCCTTCTACTCTAGTATAGTCATAGAAGACTTGTATATTTCTCCACTGTTTCATTGTATAGAGCTACATTTAGTACAGAGCTTGTGACTATGATGACATTCCGGGTTTTGGGAAGTAAAAATGTATATGCTGAGCAGTTACGTTATATCTACTTGAGATTTTTTTTTTTCTGTCTTTACTTTATTGATTCTGTCATTTTTGCAAATTTTAGGCTTACCTAGTCATAGAGACTAAATGTTGTCACGATATCTTTTGGAGGGTAAATCGGGTCATGACACAGAGTAACTATGTTGGTAATTGCTATATACTTCCTTTGCAATCTCATGAATCTATAACTTGCTATTATCTGTGCACTTGTTAATATATGTTAAATACGGGCTGATTTTGGTTACGACTACAATGTTCTGCAGACATGAAACATTGCTTTGGTTAAATCCTTGAATAGCACTTTAATAAGCCCATATTCGTTTCCATCTTCATTTCATTATTACCACAGACTTGATAAATAATTAGCAAGTAACATGTGCATGTATTTGTTTTAGTATTAAAGTTTGCAAGTTGTATGTTCTTTCCTTTTTACTTAATTTTTCTTCATTATTTGTATATCAATTTAAGGTTTAGATCTGTTTCTGTCTCCTTCATTTCCTTTTCTTCTTCTTTTCATGACATACTGGAGCACTTTTGAGTCTTGCTTTGAGATTTGATGTCGTTGTTAGATTGAGAATTTGCATCTACGTCTTCCTCCGTGTCTTCATGCCTCTCTCTCGCCCTCTCGAGATGCATCCGAACAGAAACTAAAGAGAAGCGAGAGGAAGTCGCGAATACTTTCCTATTCATCGTGATACTAGTTTTGGTTTTATTTTACTATGCTTCATATATCTTTGACTTATTAATATGTTATTTTATTTGCTATAGGTTTATCATTTGCTATGAGTGACAATCTAAGTCAAATATACTTTACATTTAATTGTGTTGGGTAGTTTAGAAGTCACTAATTTATTTATTTTCAAAAAGAAGAAAATTGGAAAGATTTTAGAGTAGCATTTAAAATCTAATCTACTTTTTTTAATAGAGATAATCTTTAGTACAATGTCGAATTGAAAATGTTTTTCTAAGAATACATTTGTTACTTCCCAAAGTCAATAACAGGTTTTTTATAGACAATTAGGCCAAATTGAACCTTAAGGTTTTAACTAGTAATCTTTCAAGTTTCAGAAATTTTGACCAAATCACCAAATATAAACTTTCCGACTACGGTTCTAATATTGGTTTCTCTTAAATAAATTCAGTCTTGGTTCCTATTTCTTTGCAAAATTTGTATTTGTCATTACGCTACATGCATAGTAGAACGTCTTTTTCTATCTTTTACACTTACAAATAAATATTTACAACACATCACATAGCTTTAATTAATTTAAGTTCGATCGATTAATCATTTAAAATGATTCTTAAAGGGTGCCTTAAAAACCTTCCCTTTAGATTAACTGAACGCTTACCTATAACCTTTAGGTTAAGTAAACCATTACAGAGTTATCCTTTAAATTACTTTAATCAATATTAGGTGTCCTTATCCGTCATAATTAATTAGGTGGCGACTCTTTGACTTTAATCAAACGTGGAATCACCTATATGTTATATCTTAATTAAATCAGTGTAAAATGGGGTATAACATATTACCCCATACTTCTTTAAGCATAATTACATCAAGAGTCACCACTTATCAATACAACTATTTTTCCTTTTTTTTATTTTTTTTAATTCAAGTGACTCTTACTTTTTCAAAACAGTGTACCTTTCTCCTTATTTCATTAGTTCCACTCAAAAGCCAAACCAACCACCCCACACTTTAACATTTACACAGTTCATAACAATTCAAGTGGTCATGAGAGGTTAGAAGATTCAAACAGATGGTTAATTCAAACAAATGGGTAAGACTTGTAATGTGGTTGCCAAAGAACAGGATTACAGGTTCAAAGGGGTTAACTACGATACATAATAATTAAGCGAGTAAAATATATATATGACTCAACAAAGAAATGCCTATATCACTTCCAAGACTGAACAAAACTACTATTTCGCTTTGCAAATACACGGGACAAGTTCTAGACATCAAATATAATGCATAGAATAACACACAAACCTCACACGAACATGGCACATAACTCCCTCGGGATGTTCATCAAGACACTCTAGACAAAGCAGTTAAGCAAAGTTAAGCTTATACAATTTAAGATACTTATACAAGAGTCAAAAAAATGAGCCTAAGAGTCACAACCAAAGTACTCACTATTCTCAAGGCATAACAAAGTCAAGAGATATTGCTTCAATTCAATTTATCTCACACTGGCTCCTACTCCTAAAAAAATAAAACTAACAACATCCGGTTCAAACAAAGCCTTTGGAAAAGAACTGCGGCACAAAGAAAAATTAAGGGGGAATTGCTACAATACCTAACAAAAAAAAATTTGTCTTTTTTCTTTTCGACTTAAATCCCTCAAAAAAATTGTCTAACAGAACTATCGTCAGGAAAAGTCAAATCTTTTCTATTTTTGTAAAAAAAAAATTATTCAATTAAACTAACACAACAAAAATAGAATGGAAAGTCACCTCAACAATCTTCTCACCCCACACTTAAAGTTGTGCATTGCCCCCAATGCACACCCATAAATACAAGAGGGTAAAAGAAACTCTCTGGTAGGCCAACGACCGAAGCACTAGCAGTTCATGGGTTACTCAGACTTCTCCCAAACTTGATTCTTTGTGCGGGCACCCCACACTTAGTGTCACGACCTAAATTCTAATCTAGGCCGCGATGACGCCCAATCCGGTGTTAGGCAAGCCAACACAATTAATCTAGTGAGTCCCATTTATTTTTATAAAACCTTTCCAACAATACTTAAGTTTCAGTCACTAAGCATGTGAAAATAACTACTATCAAAGGAGAATTTAATTGCAATGATCAAAAGAAGTAAATTTAAATAATTACATTCCTAAAAGAATAGTCTACCAATGTGTGTGCCAGGAACTAGTGTCACAAGTATACGGGCATCTAGTAGAATGAACAAAAAAAAATACAGCTACCCTATTGTCTGAAATAAAATAGACAGGATAAGCAAAAGAAAAGACTCCAACGTGCCGCTGAACTGCATCAAGACAAACAGCTCACCATGGAATCTCAGCCTCGGGAATCAAGAACATGCTCCGGACTGATAACCAGATGCACCTCCATCAGAATCTGTACAATTAAGTACAAAAGCATAGCATGAGTACATAAAAAATTTATGTACCTAGTAAGTATCCAGTCTAACCTCGAAGAAGTAGTGACAAGGTGGTCGACTTGACACTCACTAGGGTCAACAATTTATTTAAATATAAGGCTAGGCACAAATATCAAGGATAAATAGCAAATAGTGACAAGTAATGACGAGTCTTTCCACAATGATATTTATGGTTCAATTTCTATTATTTCTGATTGACCCTTTATATTCCAGGGCTTTTAAAAATATCTAAAGAAAACATAGGAAAGTACCAAATAGATAGCATGTGTAGGAAATACCGAGGACGTACGACCCGATCCAACAAAATAATAAATGTGCATTGCCAAAGGGTCAAACGACGCGAACCATAGATGCATCTATTAACCTGCTGAGGCGAATGGCCCGCTCCCATGAGAGTAGTGGAGAGAATCATCCCGCTCGCGGAATATATGCGAAGCGGTCACACATAAACATAGTATATCCTTCTTCAATTCTTTTAAAAATCTAGAGTTTACTTGAAAACTTCAAATTCTTAAGAATCTTGAAATAATTTTCAATCAATACAATTAGCGCATAAAATGGACAAACAGTGTTCACAAAGTATGGTGTAAACCTAAACTACCCGGACATAACAAGAATTGTCACTACGTATGGGCCCTCATCACCTCGTACGTACGTAGTCCCCCACAATTATTCATGTATCATATAGGTTCACCTATGGGGAAATTTCTCTCTTACAAGGTTAGAAAGGAGATTTACCTCGTTTCGATCCTACTCCAACTCAAGAATGCGCCCGAACCTCTGAATTCGTCGCCCAACAACTCGAAACTAACCAAACATCACATAAGCTAATCAATCTATTCTCAAAAGTTCACAATTCCCCCATTTAATGATTACCCAACCTAGTTTGCAAGGTTCCTAATATCTACCCCCGGGCCCACATGCTCGGATTCCGGAATATTTTAAGGGAAGTTGTTACCCATAACCTTAAGATCAATAATATATGATTTTTACTAGATTCTCTAAAGAATTCGTGGTTAAATCTTGTTTTTACCAAAACCCTAGGTTTTACTCCAAACACATAATTTTCACTAATCTTTGTGTGTTAATCTACCCAAAGACTAAGTATTAAACTCACATTAAGTAGGAATAACTTATGACCATATGCTAAGTTGAAATCTCTGCTTTGGAAGCTCCTAAATCGCCCAAGAATGTAATAAATGTCCTCAAATATGCCTAACTTCCGATTTAAAACGACCTCACTGCCTCCAGTACTTTCGCACCTGCGGGGTGTGGAACGCACCTGCGGTCACGCTTCTGCGAACCATCGTCCGCATCTGCGGAAAGGAGGAAGGCTGGCAGGGATCGCATCTGTAGAAGGGGCCCCGCACCTGCGGCTCCGCTTCTGCGGAAAAGGACCGCATCTACGGAACCTGGGCATCCGCTCAATGGCCGCATCTGCAGTCTCACACCTGCGGCTGGCCAACCGCAGGTGCGGTCGTACCAGTCTGGTGCACCAGCATCTCCTTTAGAGCTTGGACTTTCCTCGCGCGAAGTCCGAATGGCATGCGGGGCCCTCGTGGGCCCGTCCAAACATACCAACGAGTTCTAAATCATAAAACGAACTCACTCGAACCTTCGGAACACCCTAAACAACATTAAATCTAAGAATCATACCCGAAAACCAACTAAATCCAACTTATGAACTTTGAGTTCTTAAATTCACTTCCAACATGTCGAAACGTACTTATACTACTCGGAATGATACCAAATTTTGCAAGCAAGTCATAAATGACATTATGAAGCTATTCCCGGTCTCAGAATTCTGTTCGGACCTCGATATCACCAAAACACGTTCCAAACCTCAGTTTTTGAACTTCAAGAATCACATTTCACTATTTGGCACCCAAGTCCGAAATCATCATACGAATCTATTGGAAACTTCAACTCCCGATTCAGAGGTCGTTTACTAAAAATATTGACCGAAGTCAAACTTGGCCTTTAAGGCCAACCTTAAGGAACTAAGTGTTCCAATTCCAACCCAAACTTTCCAAAATCCCGAACCAACCATCCCAGCAAGTAAAAGAAAGTACGGGAAGTCTTATTTAGGGGCACGGGGTTCTAAAAAGCAAAACGACCAATCGGGTCGTTACATTCTCCACCTCTTAAAAAATTGTTCGTCCTTGAACGGGTCTAGAATCATACCTGGAGTGCTAAACAAGTGTGGATATCTGCTCTGCATGTCCTCCTCGGACTCCCAAGTTGCCTCCTCGATTGGTTGGCCCCTCCACCGGACTTTCACGGCGACAACCCTCTTAGACCTCAACTGGCGATCCTTCCTGTCAATAATAGCAACTGGTTCCTCCTTGTAGCCTAACCTCTCGTCTAGCTAAATGGTACTGAAATCTAAGACATGAGAGAAGTCGGTGTGGTACCTCCGGAGCATAGACTCATGAAAAATTGGATGAACTCCTGATAAGCTGGGAGGTAAAGCGAGCTCATAGGCAACCTCCCCAACTCGACTCAACATCTCAAATGGGCCTATAAACCTGGGGCTCAACTTGCCCATCTTCCTGAATCTCATAATACCCTTCATCAGCGAGACTTTCAACAGAACCTTCTCGCCGACCATAAATGATACATCACGCGCTTTCTGATTTGCGTAAATCTTCTGTCTGGACTGTGCTGCACGAAGTCTCTCCTGAATCAGCTTTACCTTTTCCAAGGCAAACTTTACCAAATAAGTACCATATAACTTAGCCTCTCCAGGCTCAAACCACCTGATGGGAGAACGGCATCGCCGACCATATAAAGCCTCAAATTGAGCCATCTTAATGCTGGACTGATAGTTGTTGTTGTAAGCAAACTCGGACAAGGGCAAGAACTGATCCCACTGCCCTCCAAAGTCAATCACACATGCTCTGAGAATGTCCTCCAATATCTGAAATATCCGCTCCGACTGTCCGTCGGTCAGAGGTGAAATGTTGTGTTGAGCTCTACACGGGTTCCCAACTCACTTTGTACGGCTCTCCATAAATGCGAGGTGAACTGAGGAACTCTATTTGATATGATGGACACAGGCACACCGTGCAACCGAACTATCTCCAGATTGTAGATCTGGGCCAACTTCTCTAAAGTATAAGTAGTGGATACTGGAACGAAATGTGCCGACTTGGTCAACCTGTCCACAATAACCCAAACCGCGTCGAGCTTCCGCAAAGTCTGTGGCAACCCAACTACGAAGTCCATAGTGATGCGCTCCCATTTTCACTCAAGTATATGCATCTGCTGGAGTAGGACTCCTGGCCTCTGGTGCTCATACTTAACCTGTTGGAAATTTAAACATCTAGCCACATACTCCACTATGTCTTTCTTCATCCGCCGCCACCAGTAGTGTTGCCTCAGGTCACGATAATCTTCGTAGCACCAGGATGAATAAAATACCGTGAACTGTGAGCCTCCTCTAGAATCCTCTCCCTCAGTCCATCAACATTAGGAAAACATAGTCAACCCTGAAGTCGCATAACACCATCCTCGTCAATAGAAACCTCCTTGGCACCACCCTGTAGTATCGTCTTGTGATGACCCAAAAGGTCATCCCTTGTTTTATAAGTCAAAACACTGTTCTGAGCATTTGAAACCTCCTTTTATCTCACCTCGATTTGCATGCGCAGCCCGGGCATGTATCCGGGAAGCTTCTATGTGAAAAACTGAGAAAAATGCTAAATTGGCCTTAATATTGAATTTAAGTTGACTTCGGTCAACATTTTGGGTAAACGGACTCGGACCCATGATTAGACGGTCCCAGAGGGTCCGTAGGAAAATATGGGACTTGGGCGTATGCCCGAAATCTAATTCCGAAGTCCCAAGACCGAGAAATGAATTATTGAAAGAAATTGTTTTTCTGAAAAATATAAGAGATTTTAGAAATTGTTGATATTTGAAATTCATGATATCGGGTCCGTATTTTGGTTCCGGAGCCCGGTACATGTTCTGTACGATATTTGTGATATGTCTGTAAAATTTGATAAGAAATGGAAGTCATTTGATGTGATTCGGACCCGTAGTCGTAAAATTTGATATTTTGGAAGTTTTGGAAATTTTCTTTGATTTTAAGGCTAAATTCGTTGTTTAAAGTGTTATTTTGGCGATTTGATCACATGAATAAGTCTGTAGGATGTTTTTGAAGTTGTGTGCATGTTTGGTTTGGAGCCCTGAGGGCTCGGGTGAGTTTCAGATAGGCGTCGGGGTGATTTTTACTTAGAAAATCTGGTGTCTTGTGGTTGTTGCCGGTGTCCAGGAAATTTACCCTATGCGAACTCAATGCACACGCGGGGAAGGGGTCTGGGTAACACTGTGCGAACGCACAGTACAGGGTGCGAACGGGGAGCATAGGAAAATTACTCTACACGAACGCACCCATGTAGTCACGAACGCATAGAGTGTAGGGTCCTGGGGGCTGGGTAGTGATAACATAGTGCGAACGCATACTCTTGGACGCAAACGTGAAGGGAAGGGGAGTAGAAGCCTATGCGATAACATAGTAGGGGTCGCGATCGCATAGCATGTCCGTCCAGTGTTTTTTTTTTAAAACAGTAGCAAATCGGGATTTCTTCAAATTTTCGTAACTTCTTCACCTAAACTCAAAAATGGGCGATTTCTAAAAGGGGATTTCACCACAAAACCATAGGTATGTATTCTTAGACTTATTTTATTCAATTTCTATTAAACCCCATTAGATTTCTAGGCCTAAATCATGTTCTTAAGGGTAGAAAATTAGGGATTTGGGTAGAGTTAGGGCTTTTGAATAATTAGAAGTTAGACCTCGTTTTGGGGTCGGATTCCGAAACTAATTATATATTCGGGATCGTGGGTGAATGCATGATCAGATTATGGTCCGAACCTCGTGTTTCGACCAAGCGGGACTGGGGGCGATTTTTGTATTTTTGGAAAGAATGATAGAAAACTCATAATTAAGCGTTGGGATTGAATTGTTTAGCATTTATTGATGTTATTAAGTTAAATATGTATAGATACAAGTGAATTGGAGTCAAATTCAAAAGGAAAAGCGGTAATCGAGGCTTGAGTCTGGTCGCAGAATTTGAGGTAAGTGTTTGGCTTAACCTTAGCTTGAGGGAATAGGTGTTGTGTCCTATTTGTTATGTGTAAAGTATCATGTTCAACGTATAGGCGAGGTGACGAGTACCTATACGTTGGTATCAAGCATGCTCGTGCGTCAATTATTGTGATTTATGTGGTTTTTCGTTAAGTATGACTTGAGTTTCACTTTATAGCTATTCATGTTGGTGGAAATTACTTGATCTTGTCCAGTGTTGAGTATTAGTTTCAATTGAGCATTTTATGAGAAGTTATGTATTAAGTGAGATGGGTTATAGTTGTTTCCCTTGCCGGGATGGTATTGTTTTCTACTGTCGGCTCCCTTGTCGGGACGTTTGGCTTTATCATTGTTTATTTTCCTTACTGAATTGTTGTTATTGATATTGGTTGGGTGAGGAATAGTGTAAATCACGAAGGGTGATGTCGTGTATGATATTTTGAGAGAGTGCAAAGCAAAGCACGAATGGTGATGCCGTGCCGATTGTGATTGTAAAAGCACGAAGGGTGATGTCGTGCCATGATATGAGTGATAATGCACGAAGGATAATGCCTTGCCATGATTATGCGAGGTAAAAGCACGAAGGGTGATGTCGTGCCATGATATGAGTGATAATGCACGAAGGATAATGCCTTGCCATGATTATGTGAGGTAAAAGCACGAAGGGTGATGCCGTGAAATTTATATTTACTGTTTGATGAGGACGAGAGTAAAAGCACGAAGGGTGATGACGTGCATTGCCTTCCTTGTGTTGCTATTTTCTGTTGTTTAAGTTGAGATTTGAATTGCGCCTTACTTCGTTATTTTCATTACTTGATATTCTCTCCCTCAGCATGTTCCCCATTTTTATTCATGCTTAGCTGCTTATTTCTTGTCATTATTATCGTTTCTGTACATTATTAAACTGCACAGGTTTATTTGATTGTTGTGTCTTAACCTCGTCACTACTTCACCGAGGTTAGGCTCGGCACTTACTCAGTACATGGGGTCGGTTGTACTGATGCTACACTTTGCACTTTTGTGTAGATCCCGGTGTAGGACCCTACGGACCATAGATCGATGTTTTTGCCTTCAATCCAGTGGAGACCCCGAGGTAGTACTACAGGCGTCCGCAGGCCTTGCGTCCCTTCCTAGTTCTTTTGTATTGTGTTCTAGATATTTTAGAAACAGATGTACTTACTTCATTCAAACCATTATATGTATTATTCGTAGATAGTCCGTGAGCTTGTGACTCCAAAATTCTGGGATTAGTTTGTGAGATTTCGTAAAGGCATACATTGAGTTTATATACCTTGATCCATTTTGTACTTCTATTTATGCTAGTGTTGTCTTTTCGCATGCTATTTGGTAATAATAAAGGAATAAGATAAATTTAATATTTACGTTGCCTTGCCTAGAGGGTTCAACGTTAGGCGCCATCACGGTCTCGATGGTAGGAAATTCGGGTCGTGACAAGTTGGTATTAGAGCACTAGGTTTCCTAGGTCTCACAAATTCACGGACAAGCTTAGTAGAGTCTGAGGGATCGGTATGGAGACGTCTGTACTTATCCCCCGGAGGCTGCAGAGTTTAGGAATGATTTCACATCTATTCTTCTCTGTCGTGCGATTTTAATTCTAAATGCTAACTACATTTCTATTCTATTCTCTCGCAGATGGCGAGAACACGTGCTTCTTCATCCACTGATCAGTAGCCCGAGTCTCCAGTTGCAGCTCCTACGAAGGGCCGAGGATGAGGTTGAGGTCGTGCTAAAGGCCGAGGTAGGGGCAGAGCTCAGCCCAGAGTAACAGCCCCAGTGGCGGAGCCTCAAGTAGAGTTTGTTGATGAGGTTCCTGCCCAGACAGTCCCGGTTGGGCCAGCTCAGGTCCCCGAGGGGTTCATTGCCACCCCAGTACTCCAGGATGCTCTGGTCCGTCTAGTGGGCCTCATGGAGAGTTTCGCTCAGGCAGGTTTTCTTCCTGTAGCACCAGCTGTCTCTCAAGTTGGGGGAGGAGCCCAGACTTCCGCTACTCGCACTCCGGAGCAGTTGGCTCCTCAAATTCAGACTCCAGTAGCTCAGCCAGCTGGGATAATTCATCCAGGTATTATGGCTCAGACTGGTGATGGAGCAGCTATGTCTGTTGATGCTTTGTGGATGTTAGACAGGTTCACCAAGATTTTCCCTACTATTTATAGCGGTGCATCTTTAGAGGATCCCCAGGAATATTTGGATAGCTGCCATGAGGTTCTACGGAACATGGGGATAGTGGAGACCAGTGGGGTCGACTTTGCTACCTTTCATCTGTCAGGTCCCGCCAAGACTTGGTGGAGAGATTATCATTTGGCCAGACCAGTTGGATCACCGGCCTTGACTTGGGCCCAGTTCACTCAGCTATTTCTGGAGAAGTTTCTTCATATCACTCAGAGGGAGGATCTACGGAGGCAGTTTGAGTGTCTCCAGCAGGGCTCTATGATTGTCACTCAGTACGAGACCAGATTTGTTACCTTGGACCGGCATACTATTATGATACTTCCCACCGAGCGAGAGAGGGTGAGGAGATTTATTTAGGGTCTAGCTCAGCCGATCAGGTTGCAGATGGCCAAGGAGACAGGGAGTGAGATTTCTTTCCAAGATGCAGTCAATGTGGCCAGACGAGTTGAGATGGTTATGTTGCAGGGGGTGGTCAGGGGTCTGACAAGAGGCCCCTTCATTTTGGCATGTTCAATGGCGCCTCATCTGGAGGCAGGGATTCTTTTGGTAGGGGCCATCCTCCTAGGCCGTTTCATTCAGCACTTCAGGTTTCTCGCAGTGCTTCAGGTGACCGTGGTTCTCATATGCAGTATTATGATCAGTTGCCCTACAATGCACCATCAACTGCTATCAGTGCACCACCGATTCAGGGTTTTTAGGGTGGTTACCCAGGTTATCAGAGTCAGTTTCAGGGTCAGAAACCTCAGCAGCCAAGGGCTTGTTATACTTGTGGTGATCAGAGGCACATTGCTAGATTTTTCCCTCGATCCTCGAGCAGTTCTCCGCACCAGGGTTCTCGTTCCATGGTTTCCGCACCAGGTGGTCCACCGCCCGCTCAGCCAGCTAGAGGTGGGGGTCGAGGTGTTAGAGGTAGGTTATGCCACTAGAGGTAGAGGTCAGCCAGTAGGAGGCCATCCCAGGGATGTAGTTCAGACTGGTGAGGCCCAGCCCCGATGTTATGCTTTTCCAGCCAGACCTGAGGCTGAGGCCTCCGATGCGGTTATCATAGGTATGGTTTCAGTTTCCAGCAGGGATGCTTCAGTCTTATTTGAACTAGGGTCCACATATTCTTATGTGTCATCTTATTATACTCCTTATTTGGTTATGCCCGGTGATTCTCTGAGTACTCCTGTATATGTGTCTACACCAGTAGGTGATTCTATTGTGGTAGATCGTATCTACCATTCATGTGTAGTGGCTATTGGTGGTCTTGAGACCAATGTAGATTTTCTACTCCTTGATAAGGTAGATTTTGATGTCATCTTGGGGATAGATTGGCTGTCGCCCTATCATGCCATACTGGATTGTCATGCCAAGAACCTGACCTTAGCATTGCCGGGTATGCCTCGATTGGAGTGGAGAGGGACTCCTGGTCATTCTTCCAGCAGGGTTATCTCATACATGAAGGTTCGGCGCATGGTTGAGAAGGGGTGTTTGGCCTATTTGGCTTATGTTTGTGATTCTAGTGCCGAGGTTCCTTCTATGGAGTTTGTGCCCATAGTCTGTGAGTTTCCAGAGGTGTTCCCTGCAGACCTGCTGGGTATGCCACCCGACAGGGATATTGACTTTTGCATTGATTTGGCTCCGTGCACTCAGCCTATTTCTATTCTACCGTATCGTATGGCCCCGCTAGATTTGAAGGTGTTGAAAGAACAGTTGCAGGATTTGCTTGATAAAGGCTTCATTAGGCCTAGTGTCTTGCCTTGGGGTGTGTCGGTGTTGTTTGTTAAGAAGAAGGATGGGTCGATGAGGATGTGTATAGACTATCGGCAATTGAACAAGGTGACCATCAAGAACCAGTATTCGTTGCCGCGAATTGATGATTTGTTTGATCAGCTTCAGGGTGCCAAGGTAATTTCGAAGATCGATTTGAGATCTGGCTACCATCAGTTGAGGATTAGGGCATCTGATGTCCCTAAGACAACTTTCCGCACTCGGTATGGGCATTATGACTTCTTAGTAATGTCATTCGGGTTGAAAAATGCCCCAGCAGCTCTCATGGACTTGATGAACCGAGTGTTCAGGACTTATTTGGATTCCTTCGTGATTGTCTTCATTGATGATATTCTGATTTATTCCCGCAGCCGGGAGGAGCACGAGTAGAATCTTTGAGTCGTTCTTCAGACTTTGAAGGACAGTCAGTTGTTTGCTAAGTTTTCTAAGTGTGAGTTCTGGTTGAGCTCAGTTGCATTCCTGGGTCATGTTGTATCAGCAAAGTTTATCCAGGTGGATCCCAAGAAGATGTCAGTGGTCAAGGATTGGCCTAGACCCGCATCAGCTATAGAGATATGGAGTTTCTTGGGTTTGGCGGGCTATTACCGTCGTTTTGTGGAGGGGTTTTCGTCTATTGCAGCCCCTATGACCAGGTTGACTCAGAAGGGTGCCCTATTCAAGTGGCCAGAGGACTGTGAGGCGAGCTTTCAGAAGCTCAGACAGCTTTGACTACGGCGCCGGTGTTGGTTTTTGTTACACCCCATGTTTTCGTACGTGAGAGTACATCGTAAGTCAATTGATGTAAGCTCA
>MDKJ01256952.1:0-18722 GCA_005239525.1 Nicotiana knightiana | reverse complement strand
CATGCATAGGTTCGAAGGGAGTTTAGGAAGGAGGAGTTTGCATGTGCGAAGAGATGGTCGCACGCAGGTGCGAGAATTTGGTCCGTTAGTGGAATTGCGCATGTGACCACCTGGGACCGTAGGTGCGGGTCCGCAAGTGCGATTAAGTGTCGCAGGTGCGGAATTGCTGGGCAGAACAGTATAAAAGAGGCCTCCGCGAAATTTTAGTTATTTCACCATTTTTGCATGCGGTTGGAGCTCAATTGAGGGCAATATGAAGAATGAATTCGTGGGACTTCAGTGGAGGTAAGTTCCCGAGTTATTAAAGTCGTTTCTATGTTATTTTGTTGGATTAGGCTTGTATTTGAAGGATTAAAGTAAGAAAAAGTTTGGAAAATGGGAAGAAAGAGTTGAGAATTTCTTTTGGCAATTTTTATGGGAATTTGTTGTCCGATTTTGATGTTCTTGGTATGTACGGTCTCGTGGGAGGATAAGGGTTCTGGTGATGTAATTTTTATCGAATTCCGAGATGTGGGCTCGGGTTTTGCCGAATTTCGAGATTCTTGTATAATATCATAGTTTTCGATTGGGTTGTGTTCCTTTAGTATATATTGATGATGTTGAACTGGTTGTGAAGGGTTCATAGTATATTTAGGTTGTTTAAATTAATTATGTTGGTTGTGTAGTTCTTTCCAGAGTTCGTTCCTTTGTGTATCACATTCGAGTTTGTAGTTTGTTGGCACATGGAGGCATCATATGAGACCTTTGGCAGTGTATGAGGTAGTTAATTGCCTAAGAAACCTGTACTGGGTGAGACGAGATTATTGGACCTGGGATTAGTGTGCTCGGACTTATATGCGGCATATGGAGCGCAAATATCGTTATTTAGTTCATAACGAGGTAATGGAGCTTCGGAGCAAGGCAAGTATTCTTTCTAACCTTGTAGGAGGGAATTAACCCAATAGGTAAATTGAATTTATGTGTGCTCTTACTTGCGGGGGCTACGTATGCATGAAGTGACGAGAGTCCCGTACGTAGCTACTAATTATGCTTATGTCGGGGTAGTTTAGGTTTATATTATGCCTTGCCGATACTATTATTTGATTGTGTTTATTAATTGCCTTGAAATGAGTTGAAATTGAGGATTTCGAAATTTGAAAGTTTTCACTTAAGTTTTGTATTTTTGGAAGGAATTGAGGAATATTGTAATAACTTGAAAATTCTATGTGCAACTGCTTCACAATTTATATTCCGCGAGCGGAGTAATTTTCCACTACTCTCATGGGAGCGGGTCAATTGCCTCGGCAGGTTAATAGATGCATCTATGATTCCCGCCGTTCAACCCTCGGCAGTGCACAATTTATAGTTATATGTTGAATCGAGTCGTACGTCCTTGACATGACTTGCGTATGATAGATCTTTGGAGCATAATTAAATATGATGTTGCTTTGTTTGCTTGAGATATAAATTACTAAGCAACAAAACCAGATATGGAGACTTCCTATATAATAAAAGAGGCGTTCACTTACTTATTGATTTTTGAACCTTCAACTGCTTTATATATTTCATGTTTAGTCATATCAGCATTTTAATGATATCCCACAGTGAGTATCGAAATCGATCCCTCATCACTACTTCTTCGAGGTTAGACGGGATACTTACTGGGTACGCGTTGATTTATGTACTCATACTACACTTGCTTCACAATTTGTGCAGTTGCCTTTATGTTTAGCGTCCTAGTGAGAGCAGAGGCATTAAAGCATACCGAGACTTAGGTGAGATGCACAGATATCATGACCCGCAGCCAGTAGAGTCTCCTTCAGAGTATTTATATTTTTTTTCCTGTTCAAATTTGCATTCCGGAAAGACGTTGTATTTTTAATTTATTTCCTAGTTGATGCTCATGCACTTGTGGCACCATATTTTTGGGTGATTATGGGTTGCACTGAATTTGAAGTTGTTGTAAAATATTATTATTTACTTTGTAAATTCCATTTTTACTGTTTAATTAAAGGAAATATAATTCCTAAAATATTAAAATGAGAATAAAATTAAGTATTTATTGTTGGCTTGCCTGACAGTGGTGTCCGGTGCCATCATGACCTTTAATGGATTTTGGATCGTGACAGAGACGATTCCATAACATTATGAAAGCAAGACACTGGGGAGAGGCAGTAAGGGTTCCCCCGAGATGCTATTGATTAATAAGGAGCTAGTGTGAGAGCTAAGTTAAGACAAAGGATATAACCCGAGAGAGATTACGCGGAATATAGATATGAGAATGAACCAACGAGTAGTTAGTAGTTGATTCAGGAAGAGTGCAGTTATAGTTAGACAAGAGGTTACAAATAAATCAACAGATCGTGCAAGATAAAGGTATTGAACCCAGCATAGGGAATTCAGTCTCACAGATACGAGATCGCAATTATTGAAAAGAAAAAAAATTTCGATAGCACTTGGGTAATTGAAGGTGTCGTATAGGTGTTACAGAAATAAAAGAGAGTGCCACTAAGGAGACAACCAAAATTTGAGTTCACAAGTAACCCTACTAGCACAAGGGCACATAGGTATATAACTAAGGATATTTGTAGGCGAGTAAGAACATAAAAAATTTCTTTGGTAATATAACAAACTCGAAACTTTACAAGAGCAAGGACTCCTTAAGTACTACACAGAAAGACTAGCTGTGGAAATAAGGAAGAAGGCTTCAACCTAAAACATAGTAACATAAAGAAGAAATGGTCCTGTAACAAGAGTCTCACTACAATATTGTATACACTCCATAAGAAAGTTGCACCATCATGGCTAATGAACGGGAAGTAAAAATCAAAAGTGATTTGAGATCATATGAGTTACGTGAAATTCCAGTATTCGTAGGCAACAATATAAGCCAAATATTCATGCAACAAGTGGCAGAACGAGTAGGAAAAGTAATTTCTTACATTTAAAGACAACTGAGAAGGCATAAAAGGGAATCTATGGTGCTAGCAATTTAAAGGAAGATTGTGAGTGGAGAGACAAGGTTTTAGGTAGATAAGAGTAAAGATATGAAAAGGTAAGTGAGAAGGTGACGAGAACAGGTGAAGCCTCGAGATTAAGACCATCAAAACAATAGAGTTGATGATTTTCGTAAGCTATAGAATGCTTCGTGTAGCTGTAACGAATGCAAAGGAGTCTAAGGGTAGTAGTAGTTAGAAGAGATGGAATGCTGCCCTAGTAGTAGAATAAGGGTGTAATTGTGATAGATAAAAGGATGACATTTGGGCCTTCAATTGAGTAATGATTTATAGAAAAGGGATTTCATGAATTGCACGGGGTTAGAATACCCCTATAAGATGAATCACGTTCGGATGCTATGAAATAAGGTTATTGAAGTATTGTATCACCCCTAGGTGGATCAGGAAATCACTTCAGATGTTCTCCGATGAGACGTGAGCCCTAGTGACAAGTTGTCAGTTGTAGACGTGAGCCCTAGTGACAAGTTGTCAGATGTTCTCAAGTTGTCAGTTGTAGATATAGATCAACATTAAGGTGAATCAACAATAGATGGATAAAAATTCCAAAGTACGAGAGCAGGTTATGATGCCATACTTTAGATGAACAGTAATAAGGAAGCATTAAAGGACTTCGATTTATATATATGGGATAAACAGTGAGATAGTAAACTAAAGTTGGGTAGCATACCTCGATAAGCCAAAGTAAGTGTTATAGTACGGTATGACCTGCTTAGATGCACTAAATCCATAAGGACAGATAGCCAACGTTAGGAAACAAAGTATAGCAATAATCTTAAGTTCGATAAAGTACCAAGCAAAAAATTTCAGTACACCTATATAAGCTCTGAGGGACATCTTGTAATAGTTTTGTATATGTTAACAAAGTGAGGCCAAGAGATTGGCAAAAAGCTGGAGAAAAAAAAAAGAGAATATCCGCACATAAAAGGATAGTGTCATACAGGCTACATCTCAGAAGGTAGTCAAGGTTACGAGATTGGAAGAATTTTGATCACAAGTCGTGATGTGAAAATAGGCCTAAAGGAGGGAATTCCCTGGTCTTTTAATTTATTCATCGAACAATTTTGTAGATAGTAAGGACAATATAAGATAGCACTTGAAAGAACATGGGATATGATTGTCTTTTTGGTTGGACTATTTTGAGGCTAAATATATGGTTTGTGGTGGCTGGAAATTATCATAAATAATTTGATAATGTTGTGGCTACTGTTGTTAAGATTTTTTAGATGTTAATTAACTTAATTGAAGAAGAAAAGTTGAAAAAAGTGAATGGCGGTAAAAATTAAGGTGCTAGATTTATGGGGCTGTTTTGGAAGGCATTTTGTGGATGTTTTAAACTAGAAATAATATGGTACATATAAGTATGAGGTTATGAAGGTTGTAAACTAATTTATGGAATAAGAGTTGGATTCGATTTATATCTTGTTATGAGTAAAAATGATCTTTCCACTCAATATGGTTGTTAAGATAATCAGAGAAACTCATATTGGATAATATTATTGATGTTTCTACTAATGGTTATAGTTGTTGTTGTTGGGCTGTTGATGACCCTTAGTGGTTTTTTGGATGTATTAAAGATAGGGTAATTGCTGCCCGATTTTCCTTAATACATACGACTAGCCAAATATGATGGTACACCATTATATGTTAACGACAATATGATTTAACTTGTTGTAGATGCAAGAAGCTGTGTTGAGCTTGGTTGAGTAATAAGGAAGAGATCATACAGCTATGTTACGACTATCTCTTCTTTCATTTTGGCATGATCCATATGATACAATGAAACGAGCAAGCGCGCAAGTTTCACAAATGATTATATTCTTAGAAGTATTAGGGTTTCCTATGTTCTTGATTCCTCATATTCCCTACAATCATATCATCTGTTCATGGGTCTCATGACATTCCAAGAGATCTTATTGACTTACTTCTTACGCACTGTATTCATTTATACATATATACTGACCCATGACCAGACTGCGTTATATACGTATATGTATATAGGGTACGGGGAAAGGTTATGGCCTTATATACGCACCACCACATGATCAGTTAGTATACGTTGATAATTTTGCCCACAGAGGCCAAGATGATATGTGGGATGCCCTCTAAGGCTTGATGATGTTATGTACAAATATATCTATGCATGATATGATATTTACATGCACATGCATGACATTATAAGCATTTTATGATTCATAAAGATATTCAAACTTACAGGTTGAGTACTTTACTCCATATTTCTTTCATGTCTTTCATATATTACTTTTCATTCTGTATATACTCAGTTCTTTATTTGTCCTGATGTCCCTTTTGCCTGGAGACACTGCATTTCATGCCCGTAGGTCCTGAAAGACAGGTTGACAGTCCTCCTAGTAGGCTATCAGCTCCACGAAAGGTGTTGGTGCACTCCACTTGCTCCGAAGTTGCCTATCTGGTCAGTATGATATGGACATGTATTGACTGGTATGGCAGGGCCCTTTTCCGACCTTTATGATGTTTATGTACTCTTAGAGGCTTGTAGACAGATGTCAGGTACATGGATCTTGTATGGCCTTGTCGGCCTATGTTTTGAATTTACAAATGATCATGTCGTCCTTATAGGCCCGTATATCACATGTATAAGTTTCTATATCATGTTGGGTCGTTCTATGTCTAGTATTCCCTTATGTTTCATTCAGATTATCTCATGACGGCCCTTTTGGCCCATTTACCAATAATACTACAATAAGAAAGATATGTTATGTTGGTACTAAGTTGAGTAAGGTACCGGGTACCCGTCGCGGCCCATCGGTTTGGGTCGTGACAGGACGTCGCCTCGAAAAGCAATAGGTTATTTTTTTCTATGTAAGAAATTTATGAAAAGGGTTCTATTATTAATGATTCAGGCATGCAATAGATGCAAAAAGATAGAATTTGAAATTATATGGCCGGTTCTGACCCAGATTCCCTACGTATCTTAATGGAATTAGGCGAAAACATAGTTCGATTATAATGGATGACTAAATCCGATGTGGATTGCCTATGTATTCCTACCAAAAGAAATGAAAACGTTGCACAGTTTCAAATATATAGAAAAAAATTTGTTTTCTAATACAAGAGTGGGAGACATGTGAGTTGCCTATGTATCCCACGATGGGAAGTTGGGTCGGCGTAGTTTTGTTACAACAAAACCTAATTCTACCGTCAACAAAATTTGACTCTTTTTTATTTTTGTTTTTCTCGTTGTTTTGTAGCTTTTTGTAGAGAATATTTAAAATATTGAGAAGTAAAGAAAGACTGTGATTTATTGATCGATCAGCATTTTTTACTTGACAATTAGTTTTGTGCGTAGGAATTTCCACCATATACTTTCCAGCAAAAAGAGATCACTTTATGGGTAATTCCTATAGGTTTGAGTGGTTCCTCATGTATACCGAAGTTCGACAAGATTTGTTCATCTTGCTACAGTCAATCTTCCTAGCCTCATGTTTTAACTGTCCTCTCCACAAAGAAAGTCCTCATTTTCACACATATTTAAAGTATATTTGTTTTAGGAATTTTGTTTGCGAAGTATACTCGAAGTCAGAAAGATGTTCATTCCATGCAGTTGCGATAGCATTTGATTGAACTTTATCTGATTTTCCCCTGATGTAAGAATGCTTGGAGTAGGATCACGTAGGCTTTGTTATTCACTCGTAATGTAGTCTTGGTTGTAGGATGTATATATAGGATAAGAGTGACTAATCATTCCTTGATCACTACATTGTATTCATGTCTTCAACATTCAAATCATGCTTCGACGCTTGATCTTGCTCGGCTCGATGTTTCTTTCATTCGTTTGACTTATTTTGAACTTGTCTTCTTATTGGAGGTTCTTCTTCCTTTTTGAAGTTCTTTTCTTCTTTGTTTTTTCAATTTTGAGGTTTCTCTTGCTTTGCAGGAGTTTTCCCCTTCTTTTATTGGAGTTCCTCCTCTTTGAATTCGTGAAGTTTTCTCCTTTTTCTTTGTTTCCTCCGAATTTGTGGAAGTTTATCCTTCTTGTTGGATCCTCCTTTTAGATTTGTGGAGTTTCCTCTTTGTTTTCCTGAAGTCACACATTTGGTTGTCTTGGACTTTGCATCTTTCTCTTTTTCACGCTTGTCGCCTCCACTTTGGTTTTCGTCCTAAGTTACACATTTTCAGTGCATGTAATGAGGTTGGACAAAGATAGAGGTAGTGCATTTAAGCACAACAAAAGGTATAGGCTACAATGTGGTTATCCAAGGAAAAGCCTCAAGTCTCAAAGGAGAATTACTAGGGATTGATGTCATTTTGTGACGACCCGACCGGTCGTTTTGGGCTCTAGTGCGTCGTTCAGCGGTTTGAGGTCGTGAGCAGCTTCGTTTCAGGTGTTATGAATTGTAGGTTTGGTCAGAATTGAATTTCGAGAATTTTAGAGTTGATTTGGAAAGAAAATTCTCATTTCAGAAGCCTTAAGTTGGAGAAATCAACGAAGATTGGAATTTTGAGTAAATGACCTCCGAATCAGGATTTGAAGGTTCTTGCAGCGTATGATGATTTCGGACTTGGGCGTATGTCCGGATCGGGTTTTGGATAACCCGGGAGCGTTTCGGCGTATATTATGGAAGTTAGCATTTTAGAAGAATTTCATCAATTTGGGCTTGAAGTGCATTTCAGTGTTGTTGATGTTCGTTTGGGATTCTGAGTCTGGGAATAGCTTTGTATGGTGATTGTGGAGTTGGGAGCGCGATCGGAAGTGAATTTGGATGTCCATAGGTCATTTTGAAGTCATTTGGCTAAAGATAGAAATTTGAAGGTTTTTGAGAAATCCGACCGGAAGTGGAATTTTTGATATCGAGGTCGTAATGCGATTCCGGAAGTTGGAGCAGGTCCGTAATGTTGAATATGACTTGCGTGCAAAATTTGAGGTCAATCGGACGTGATTTGATAGGTTTCGGCATCAGATGTAGAAGTTGGAAATTTCTAAGTTCATAAAGTTGGGATTTGGGTGCGATTCGTGGTTTCAATGTTGTTTAATGTGATTTGAGGCCTCGAGCAACTCCACATTATGTTTTGGAACAGGTTGGTATGATTGGACGGGGTCCCAGGGGCCTCGGGTGGATTCCGGGTGGTTAACAGATCAATATTTGAAGTTAAAGATAAGTTGAAGGTTGTTGTCATGTGGTGTAATCCGCACCTACGAGACTTTTGCCGCAGGTGCGGAGCCGCAGATCGCGGCTAACGGTACCGCAGGTGCGATTTTGGGATGGAGCCAATGAGGCCGCAGGTGCGGAAGATTTGGACTCACCTGCGGAAGCGCATGTGCGATAAGGGGGCCGCAGGTGCGATTTTGGACTGGAGCCAAGGAGGCCGCAGGTGTGGAAATCGGCTTGGGCAGAATGTTTTAAAACAAGGATTTTGGTTCATTTGTCTTCATTTCTTCATGGGCTTAGGCAATTTTGGGAGGATTCCTTCATGCAATGTCAAGGTAAGTAACTCCTTCATGCCTCTATGTTAAATACAAGATTATATTGCATGGATTAGGCATGGAAATTGGTAGGAATTTGGAAATATTGAGGAAACCTAGAAAATGGAAAATTGGATTTTTAGCCACGAATTGAGCATGATTATTTGAGTAAATTGTATATTTGAGTTATTAAGGCTATGGGTAGAATATATCTTCGAGAAATTTCGAATTCCGGGCACGTGGGCCTGAGGGCATTTGTCATTTCCCTAAGCAGGGTTAGGAAATTATATAATTTGGAATTGTTGCAAGTATTAGAGTATATTTTCATTGGCTTGCTGTTGTTTGGATAGTTTTGGGGAATCGTGCGTCCGTTTGGAGTCATCTGAAGGGCTTGGAGGTCGGTTATGAAATCTCGGAGCGAGGTAAGTCTCCTTTCTAACTTTGTGAGGGGGAATTGCCCACCTAGGTGAATTAATTAAGTACATGATATTATCTTCGGGGGTTATGTACGCACGAGGTGACGGGATTTCGTGCATAGCTACGATTATGCCTTGTCCGGGTAGTCTAGGACCCACTAGCATGCCTTGTGTGTTGTACTTTGTGATCCTGCCTGTAATTTTAAACTGCTAATATAATCGAAATTGTAATTGAATATCTAAAAGAAGACTAGAGTTTATCTTGTTAGTCATCTAGAAAGAGAATTGATTCCTCTGTGGATATTTGTGTACCTTGTAGGGTTGTATTAGGGAATATCATTAAACTTGACAAATGAGTTTCAAAAAAAAGATTTAAAAGTTATATTTCATGTTTCTTTAAGAAGAATTTTACCACTTTCCTAAGAAAAACCGCTTTCTTGATAAAATACAGATTTATTATGTGGATATGTGTAACTTTGGGTGTCTGAGTCGTATGTATGATTCGCGAGCACGATGACCCTGTATTTGTATGTATTCATATGAGCACCTGAGTCGCGATTCGCGAGCACGATGACCCTGTATTTGTGTGTATTCATATGAGCACCTGAGTCGCGATTCGCGAGCAGGCTAGCCTTATTATTTTTAACTGCATCGCATGATCGATTCGCGAGCGGGGCAGATAGATGCATCTATGGTTCGGGCCGTTCGCCCCTCGGCAGTGCACATTTTATATTTCTGTGGGTTCGGGCCGTCGACCCTCGGCATTGCTTGCGCATGATATTTGCTGCATAGTTGCTATGATTTTTCCTGCTTACTGGCCTGAAATATTAAGTTGTCAATTGAAATGACAGAGATTTAAAGTTATTAAAAAGATTTTGGAAAAAGATACTTCCCGTCGATTTGTTGTTATTTGATTAAATCACCCATGTTGATTAATTGTTATTAATATGACGAAGATGTAAAGTGTTAAACGTGAAAGGAGTTGAAAATAATTATTCCTAATTTTAATAAATTGCCTATTATAATCATGCTTAGTGTCATACTTAAATATTCTAAATTGACCTTTAGTAGGTGTCTAATTTGACCTCTCGTCACTACCTCTTTGAAGTTAGGCGGGCGACTTATTGAGTACACGTTGTTTTTGTACTCATGCCACACTTGCTGTGCATTTTATTGCACAGGTACATTCATAGCAATGTGGAGGATTCGGAGAATTACGCGAGCTGCATCATCCGGAGGTGATTCGCAACTGACAGAGTGTCCCTCATACTGTATTGATTTTAATTTTTTTAATTTCCTTGTCCAATATGTATTTCAAACAGGCTTTGAAATGATTGTATAAATTCTTAGAAATTGCTCATGTACTTGTGACACCGGGTTCTGGGATGTGTTGGGATATATTTGCTTAAGTGTAATCTTTAAACCATTGTTTTTCTTAACATATTTTTATTTGGTTAATATGTAATAAAGTGAAAGAAAATATTTTTCATAAATATTAAAATCGGAAATTTATTTCAATTAGTTAATAATTTGGCTTGCTTGAAAATGATCTACGGCGTCATCACGACCTTATGGATTTTGGGTCGTGACAACATGGTATCAGAGCACTAGGTTCATGTAGGTCTCACGAGTCATGAGCAAGTCTAGTAGAGTCTTGCGGATCGGTACGGAGACGTCTGTACTTATCTTCGAGAGGCTACAGGACTGGTAGGAGTACTTCCCTTCTTGATTCCTCATCATGCGATTTGATTCCTTTGAGGCTTATGCCAATGTTTATTCCTACTCAATCTTACGCGTCGCGAAGCGCTTGCTATGAATCAAGAATTTGAGGGATTGAATGGTGCTACAAATGTAATTCGAGATGTTTCCATGTATAATTGGTTGGGGCTGTAATTATGGCCATGCAAGAGAATAATATGTTGTTTCAGCTTAGTATCTGTGTTTTCTGGGAGCCTTAAGGCTATGCTCAGGTAGCGATGATGCTTGCGATTAGTTATCGCACGATGTTGATATGATGATAAAATGCTTGCCCGTATGCTGGGGATGATGAATGGTTTGAAGGGAGATCTTCTCAGAGTGTGATTTCGAGATTTCGGTATCCTAGTGCCGGCAGAGGAAAGGCATTTGGATTATTAATGATCCGGTTGGGGTTGATAAAGTAGTAGGGCTTGGTGTTTCATGTGAGGTAGGATATGCACATGTGACGTGAAGTCGTCGTCATTGATCGAATGGAATGTGTTAAGTTGTTGGTGCTATGGTTTCTTCGTTTGCGTGGGGTCAGAGCATTGAGGAGGAGTATTGAAGAATGCCGGGGGGCACAGACCGCGAGGTGTGGTGGTTTAGTACCGGATAAGTGTTGAAAATGAAGGCAGCTAGAGAAAGATGATCTTCTGAGAGCTTGAGTTCGTGGTGTCTACTGGTTTGAGAGCTACAAATAATGGTCCTGGAGTAAGGCTAGGCGGTGGTTCCATTTCTAGGAGGCTAGGTGTAAGAAGCAGAACTCGAGCAGTCGAAAAGTGGGGAGCGACATCATAACTTAGAATTTGAAGATATTGTCGCGCATTTAATGGATGTCCATGTGGAGAGGACGGAGTAGTGAGTTGGTAAATGAAGCAAGGCGTAGGATGGGGTATTTAAGTCGCAGAGAGCATGCATTCCAGCGTCGTTGGAAGGTGTCCCCAGGTGAATTCCACAGGTGGGTTATGTTCTGTGAACAGGTTAGCGATTGCGGGGTTGGCAGGTCTCGGTGAGGGTTTCTAGTGGCTATTCGGTAGGAGGCGGAATGTGTGAATGATGCTAGATAATTTGAGTATTTAGGGAGTTCTAGCAAGAGGATCTGGAAGAATTGGACGGATTGGTGGAGCAAGATCGTGTTATCAAAGGAAAAAGGATCTCGGCAGGGTCTAGAGTTGTCAAGGAGTAGCTTCGGGCTAAGTGCGGGAGTCCCACCATCTACAGGTGGGTTGTAGGGTTGTCTTCTCATAGGGTCGCAGATTTTCGGCTTGTTGGTAAGTTATTTCAGCTAAGGAACATGAGTAAATTGGTGATTATGCATGGTATTTGATGAATGTGTGCAAAAGTTAGCCCTGTCGGGCTAGGGTTAGGCTTTGAAGGATTCAGAATTTATGCTTAAGGCATAGGTGAGTTTTCAGGGTAGTGACTCAGTCACGTGTTTCATTGAAATGGGTGTTCATGTGCTAGGGGAGCCTTGGAGTTTATTGTATTCGGGACCAGTCAGAGTGTGTGACTCTCAATAGCGGTCCTATTGAATTCAAAAGTCAAGAATGCGGCGTTTAAGGGTTTCAGACAGCAGTATGATCGAGAATCGAGCTTTTGCAAAGTAATTTCTGAGAAAAAGGGAGATGGTTGGAATGTTCTATGATATGTTTCAACATGCAGGATAGTATTGGAGGAGTGAGAGAAATAAACTCAGAATTGCAGAAAGATTATCATAAGGGTATGAGACGGGTTACGGGATTTAGGAAGCATAGTATCGTGAATCAAGGTCACTCGGGATGGGTGAGGGTTGAGTTTGCTATGAGTTGAAGGAAGTTGCTATTATTCCTGAGGCAATTGAAGATGATTAAAATCAAATAGATTGATTTTCCATGGTTGAAATGACACATTTACGGCAGTGATCAGTTCCTTTGATGTTATTAAGCTACGCATGTGGTTTGTGCCAGTGTGTGCGAGGCTTGTCACCGTCATAACAGATTTCATGTGGGAACACTTGAGTGCTATGGCCTGTCAGGTGTAGGCGGATCCTAGAAGGGGTTATGGTGGCATAGGCTACTACATAAGGATTTGCATGTCGGGTGATTGTGGGAATTCACTCGTGTGTTGTGATGGTTCTCTTGAATGGAGTTAAGTAAAAGGTTTCTATATGATGAAGTCTTCACCCTATTGGTGGTTCAGAAGTTATGATGGAATTATTGTGTTGCCTCATATTGGCATGTTAGGTGCGGCAAGCAGTATGTAACTGGGAGTAAAAATCGAGATTGCAGTTCGGTGTTAATAAGGATGTCATGAGCTGGGTAGAGCAAGGAAAAGTGATTTGAAAGTTTAGTGTAAGCTGGGTTATCTTCAGTGTCACCTGAGATTGATGTTCGGTGAAAGAGGCTTTGTCCCTGGTTATGGATTCTTGATTTGGCTTACAGCGTAGTATGGCCAGTGGTGGATGTGCAGACATGTTGCCTTGTGTGGAAGGTTGTGGAAGCATGACCGCGAAAAGATTTTATAAACTGTGACATGTAGTCACTTGACGGAATGAAGATTTGGACTGAGTATAAAGAAGTGCAATGTTGTGTATTTAAGAAGTTATGCTTGAGAGGCGTTCAGTTCATTTGGATGTGGATTGTGGGGTGTCGTCCCGGCTCTTGATGGTTTTTCTTGCATATTATGAGAGAAAGTGGGTTAATATGGACCCAGGTAAAATCTATTAGCGTAGTTGGTGCAATCAAGGTAGACTCGATGTTTGTGGATGGATTTAAATATGATTATGGGCTCCGTACGGGCCAGGCAGGTTCATTTCAGTAGAGGGCTTTTTCATGGAAAGGTATTAGAACAGTGGATGTTGTTCCGTCTTCGTCAAATTCATGTGTTATTATGATTATGTTGTGTGAGTTCTCAAAAGGCTTGATAATTTCCTATGTGTTGAGGTCCCGCGTAGTGGGGATGATATTTGAGCAGGATAGCTCTTTAGATACAGAGTGTATATATATATAATACACCTCAGTTGTGCTTGATTTTTGTAACCTACGACTTTATCAATCTCCCCAGGATGGTATTATGCACTTAGCGTGCTTGTGATTGATATTCAGTAATTTGTAATAGTGAGCAAATAAGCTCCGTATATATATTTCCTTATGTGAGTTTTATGATGGGATCGGGTGGCACGTCGCCACAGGTATGTTATTCGGATCGGGTTGCACGCCGCAACAATGTAATGTTGAGTAAGGTTCCTATAATTATTTTCTTGTGTTTTACTTCCTATTTTCTTCGAAAAGTTCATATTAGTTGTGTGAGTTGAATAGTCCCTTCCTGAGTCATTTCTTATTTATCATGTTCGAGTTATGGCCTATTGGCGCGATGTGGTATCATGTGAGGCTGTTGGTCATGTTGGGGTGATTTGTTGTCTGAGCAGTTCATACTGGGTGAGACGGGACTATCGGATCAGCGATCAGTGCGATAAGGTTATGTGAAGTGTATATCAAAGAAAAAATACAGGTTCATAATGAAGTGATGATTCTAGTCAAGATGAGGTATTCAAGGATTTGTTAACTCTGCAGTTGGGTATGAATTTCTGCACATTTCCTCCGTTGTGGTGGTATCGTCAGCATTATGGCAGTATGTCTGTATATTTGTTATGAGGTGCATCAGGAGCACCATATTCGTGAAATTTTGGCTGTTAAGGTTCAGGGAGTGTCATTGTGGTCAGATGATGTGTTATGCGGTGCATGGTGCTAATTCAGCAAAGGTATGCTTCCATGTTCTGGTATGTTGTGTGGTAGTCGATACAATGTTTATATATTGAAACTAGGTCTGGCAGAGAAAAATTTCAAATGTTGGAACTAGGTTCGGAGCTTATTATATGGACAAAAGAAGAATCTTCATATTTGATTAAGCTAATGTACTCAACTGAGTTGTGGTAGCATGGGCAGGTGCTCGAAATGTTAAACAATGATTTCAGGTATCTCCAGAGCAATTCTTAGCACATTCGAGGACGAACGTCGGTTTAAGTGGTGGAGAATGTAACGACCCGACCAGTCATTTTTGGGCTCTAGCGCGTCGTTCAGCGGTTTGAACTTGTGAGCAGCTTCGTTTCAGGTGTTATGACTTGTAGGTGTGGTCGAAAATCAATTTTGGGAAGTTTAGAGTTGATTTGGAAAGAATATTCTCATTTTAGAAGCCTTAAGTTGGAGAAATCAACTAAGATTGAAATTTTGAGTAAACGACCTCCAAATAATGATTTGAAGGTTCCTGCATCGTATGATGATTTCGGACTTGGGCGTATGTCCGGATCGGGTTTTTGATAACCCGGGAGCGTTTCAGCGTATATTATGGAAGTTAGGATTTTAGAAGAATTTCATAAATTTGGGCTTGAAGTGCATTTCAGTGTTGTTGATGTCCGTTTCGGATTCCGAGCCTGGGAATAGCTTTGTAAGGTGATTCTAGAGCTGGGAGCATGATCGGAAGTGAATTTGGATGTCCGTAGGTCATTTTGAAGCCATTTGGCTAAAGATAGAAATTTGAAGGTTTTTGAGAAATCCGACCGGAAGTGAAAGTTTTGATATGAAGGTCGGAATGCGATTCCGGAAGTTGAAACAGGTCCGTAATAATTGAATATGACTTGTGTGCAAAATTTGAGGTCAATCGGACGTGATTTGATAGGTTTCAAAATCGGATGTAGAAGTTGAAAATTTTTAAGTTCATAAAGTTGGGATTTGGGTGCGATTCGTCGTTTCAATGTTGTTAAATGTGATTTGAGGCCCGAGCAGCTCCACATTATGTTTTGGAACAGGTTTGTATGATTGGACGGGGCCTCGGGTGGATTTCAGGTGGTTAACGGATCAATATTTGAAGTTGGAGAAAGCTGAAGGTTGTTGTCATCTGGTGTGATCCCCACCAGCGCGGCTTTGGCGGCAAGTGTGGAGCTGTAGGCGCGGCTAAGGGCACTGCAGGTGCAATTTTGAACTGGAGCCAAGGAGACCGCAGGTGGGGAAGATTTGGACGCACCTGCGCTAGGGGGCCATAGGTGCGATTTTGGGCTGGAGCCAAGGATGCCACAAGTGCGAAAGATTTGGACGCACCTGCAGAAGCGTAGGTGCGATAAGGGGGTCGCAGGTGCGGAAATCGGCCTGGGAAGAATGTTTTAAAACAAGGATTTTGGTTCATTTGCCTTCATTTATTCATGGGCTTAGGCAATTTTGGGAGGCTTCAAAGAGAGGATTCCTTCATGCAATGTCAAGGTAAGTAACTCCTTCATGCCTATATGTTAAATACAAGATTATATGCATGGATTAGGCATGGAAATTGTTAGGAATTCGGGAAATATTGAAGAAACCTAGAAAATGGAAAATTGGATTTTTAGCCACGAATTGAGCATGAATATTTGAGTAAATTTTATATTTGATTTAGTAAGGCTATGGGTAGAATATATCTTTGGGAAATTTTGAATTTCGGACACGTGGGCCCGAGGGCATTTTGGTCATTTCACTAAGCGGGGTTGGGAAATTATATAATTTGGAATTGGTGCAAGTATTAGAGTATATTTTCATTGGTTTGTCATTGTTTGGATTAGTTTTGGGGCGTTGTGCATCTGTTTGGAGTCATCGGAAGGGCTTGGAGGCCGGTTATGGAATCTCGGAGCATGGTAAGTCTCCTTTCTAACTTTTTAGGAGGAATTGTCCCCCTATGTGAATTAATTAAGTACATGCTATTATCTTTGGGGGCTACGTACGCACTAGGTGACGGGAGTCCGTGCGTAGCTACTATTATGCCTTGTCCGGGTAGTCTAGGACCCACGAGCATGCCTTGTGTGTTGTACTTTGTGATCCTTCCTGTAATTTTAACCTGCTAATATAATCGAAATCATAATTGAATATCTAAAAGAAGACTAGAGTTCATCTTGTTAATCATCTATAAAGAGAATTGATTCCTCTGTGGATATTTGTGTACCTGGTAGGGTTGTATTAGGGAATATCATTAAACTTGACAAATGAGTTTCAAAACAAAGATTTAAAAGCTATATTTCATGTTCCTTTAAAAAGAATTTTTTACCACTTTCCTAAGAAAATCTATATTTCATGTTACCGTTCCAAAGCGATATCGGTGCATTGAATATCAGACAAGCTTTGTGGTTACCGTTCTGAAACGATATCAGAATAATAAAAGGAATGTAAATCGACGTGATGGGAGTGACAGGAATGAAATTTAAAATTTCCGCACGATGGGATTATTTGACGGTCTATAGTACCATTCCGATGCGATGTTGGAGCATTAAAAGGAATGTAAATCTCCACGCAATGGGAGTGACATGGATGTTAATCTCCACACAATGGGAGTGGCTAAAATCTAAAACAACGCGATTGGAGTGGATAAAATGTAAAATATCCATGCAGTGGGAGAGACAGGAATTGAAAATATGCGAACTTTGGGTGTGACTAACAACTAAAATCTCCACGCCATGGGAGAGACAAGAATTGAGAATTTCCGCACGATGGGGGTGACTAAAATGTAAAATATACATACGATGGGAAAGACCAGAATTGAAAATCACTGCATGATGGGTGTCAAGACCCAAAACCGATAATAGGTCGCAATGGCATCTAGCGCTGCCTTTAGGAAAGCCCACACGTGAACCTCCAATTTAATTAATCCTTTTTAACTTTTAAAAACAAAAGTTTCCTTAAATACACCTAATAAAAGTAAAATCTCATCCAACTGTACATAGTTCTTTCTCAAAAATATCAAGTGTGAATAGTACATAAAACGCGGTGATAGTAATAATAAATACAACAATGCATAAATGCTAGAAGCGCCCAAAATCAGGTGTCACAAGTGAATGAACAATCTGGAATGTATACAAAACTACTACAACTATTGTCCGAAGTAGAATAGATAGAAACAGTAAACAAGGTAGAGGGAGACTACGGTTCTGCAAATCGAAGCAAGGTAAGCATCTCACCACTAAGTCTTCATGGAAGTGCGGTTACGTGCCTGTGTGACCACTGGAAGTATCTGTCTCAGTACCTGCACATTCAGTGAAAAAGTGTAGCATGAATACATTAATTGACATGTAATCAATAAGTATCTAGCCTAACAGTAATAAAATTCATAAAGTAGACATGGAGTATGTACAACAAGTAGCAACTAAAACAAAAAAATATTAATACTACATTTCCAACACTGATCTATATCAAATCACTAAAATTTCAAAGACGGCCTTGAAGGCGTTAACTCAACTATTACCAAAACCAAATCCAATCTCAAGTATTAAGCATGAGTCTGTCGAGGCGAATGACCCAATCCCATAGGAAAAGTGAGACTCGGCAATGTTGAGGCGAACAACCTGATTCTAAAGGAACCATAATACACGGTACTGTCGAGGCGAACGGCCCGGTCCCATAAGAATAGCGTTTCCATACTGTCGTGGTGAATGGTTTGATCTCATAAGGGTAGATAAATTACCTCGCTCGCAAAAGTACATGCGAGTCGAGAAGTCATGGATTTATAGTTCATCTAATATTTCACAATTTTTCAAAATAAGAAGCTAAATCAATATTTTTATCCTAACCTCAATCTCAGTCATAAATCCAGGATATAAAATACACAGGGTAAATAAAAATAATAAAATTAAGGGCATGATGTGAATCTATGTCTATCCGGACATGAACATAAATATAACTATTTTGGACCCTCATCACCTCGTACGTACGTAGTTACCCACACCAAGTAGCACACAACAGTTAAGGTGATAAATTCCCACTTACATGGTTAGGCAAGAGACTTAAATTAAAACACTACCCTGGTGTCCTTATTTGTGATCATGGAAGCAACCACTCGATCGTGAAAGGAAAAACATGCCCAGACCCAGAAATTATGATACGCAAACACGAGGGGAGACTCGAGATCGTGAAGTCTTGCCTAGCCTGAGCTTCACGAATGCGCTCATCCTTTTGGTGAACGCGATGGGTAATTCATCGTGGAGGGCTTACGTGTTAGAAGTTTCCTGCCCTGAGGTATTATGGCTTCAAGTTTTATAACTTGATAAACCAACTGTCGGGGATAGTCCCTGAGTCGGAGTTGATGTTGCCTCGAGGAGGGCTTATGAGCTCGAAGTTACCTGCCCTGAGGTCTTACGGCTTC
>ML394759.1:41039-185360 GCA_005239525.1 Nicotiana knightiana | reverse complement strand
AGAGTAAGTACATGATATCAATTACTAGTATTTCACCTAGTGAGCTTATAATAAATTTATCCGTTATGGAGGATGACCTAAAGTCAACGCATAAATTTATTACTCACTTGAAATTAATTGTGGAAGACCATAGAACTATATTTCTACCACCACATAATCATGATTGTATTTTAGTTACAAAATTGATTCAACCCTTTAACTCAGATAGAGAGTTAATTCAAGTTATCAATAACTAGCAACTATATCCAGTGGGTTCATAAAAAATTTATCCGATATGGAGGAAGACCTAACGTCAACGCGTAAATTTATTATCTCACTATAAATAAAAAATGGTGACCATAGGAGTTAATTCCTATCACCACTTTATCACAACCACGATTTTTTTTTTTTTTTTGAGGATTAAGTTCCATAATTAAAAAATGCTCAAAACGCCATTTAAACAGTCTTACAACGCTAGAATTAACGTTTTTCACTACATAGCAGTGAGTATTGTTCATTGGACTATTTTTGATAAACCTACCAAATTTTAGATCAATCGGAGATTGTTAACATCACAATCTCAAAAATTTCCAACCAAATTTGGAAAATTACCATTTTAAGCATTTTTTAAGAATTTAAAATATGACCTACGTTCTTATCATATACCAATTCATGTAAAATCAACATTGTTATAATGTTCCAGATTAGACATAAATAAAATGATATAATTAATGACTTTTCATATGTAAATCACATTTTAATCCATCAAAACTTCCAAAAAACTCATCTAAACGATCCAGAATCATCGAAATATGATGTGATTCACTGCATGACAGTGAGTTCTTCTTAAGTGATCGTTTCCCATGATCCTACCGAATTTCAGGTCATTCGGAGATCGTGATAATTCACGATCGCCAAAAACTAGACCAAATTCAAATAAATTATTCTTGGCATATTTAGGATTAAACTCATTGGTTTGCATTCTTGCTATATATCATATCAAGTTAAATCATCATGTTTCAGATTTAACACAAATATAGCCGATATATAAAGAATAACTTTTCATATTTATAACAAATTCAATTTAATAAACTGCTTGAAAACTCATCTAAACGACCTCAAAATGCCTAAAACAACATGATTCAATGCATAGCAGTGAGTTTTTCTTACTAGATCATTTTCTATGAACCTACCAAGTTTCAGGTCAATTGGAGTTCATCAAATTCATGACCACCAACCTGTATCCAACTCGGAGAATAACGGTTTTAAACAGTTTCATGAATTAAAATAAATATGATATTGATTTCATTCTCCTTGCAATTATACTATGAGATCAAGGCATATATTATGGTTTTCCTATTTCTAGGATACATAATATCTCCTTTTACATAAATTATCCTTTTATTAAATACACAAGAACCTAAGATATTATATTTTCTCTCATTCGGCGAAAAACTTAATATCTCTTCTCATGGGTGGAGTTGGTCTCACTAGTACCCAAAGATAAAACTCTTTTTCTAGTTAAGAACCTCTACCACTAATGTAGATTTATCAAGGATAATTTTCACATGGTTCATTAAGCACATTTTAGTACCTCAAATAAATAGACCATTGTGGATCCTACTTATTAATCATAATGTTCAATCCATGAATAGACACAATTTCACATGTACAAATTTATTAAGAATTTTCATGAGTTCAAATAAACAAACCACTTTAGTGGTAACTATTTATTACTCTTAAAATTCTCAATTTACAAGTGAAATTGCATATAGCTCATAAAATTATTTTATGGCAGAATATGGACCATAACTTAAGAGTTATATCAATAATGTGAAACTCATACAAAATACCGTCATATTTCACTTAATTACAACCTTCAACCAGAGAACAAAAATCTTCATCGAAAATCCAAATCTAGGAATCACGTAGGGCATGAAAACATAAACTAAAATTTGAGAATTTTTTCTTTATGCACAAATATGCCAAACGCTACAATCATTAGTCATCCAGGATATCAAATAGAGGATTTCACTTTCTTACAAAATAATTATATCATCATGCATTATCAATTATACCTTGTAAGACCTAGTCAATAGAATTCTACACCTCTATTATTGAATTTAATACAACAACAATACGTCTATTTGCTAATAGTCAATGTGTAAACCTATTATATGACCAGTATTTAATCATGGGGACCATGGGGAGTCACCCCACCACCATTGAATTAAAAACGAATTAAAATTATTAAGAAATAATTTTCAGAAAATAGAAAAATGGCCAAACCATGGTCCAAACGACCTCAAAACGCCGAAAACCACCATGATTCACTGCAAAAGCAGTGAGTTTGTCTCACCACGTTGTTTCCGATGGACTCACCAAATATCAGCTCAATCGGAGTCCGTCAAGTTCGCTGACCTCCGAAAATACCGGCAATTTGGTCAAAAACAGGTTTTGCGTTTTTCTAGGGTTAACCCCAAAAAGTTCAGATAATATCAATCAAATATCAATAAGAAAATAGATATCTCATGATTACAAGAGTACCCCAAAATTTTTGCACAGTTAATTCACAAAACAGCAGTGCAATTTTTCAGAAAGCCACATATACATGTAATTCAAAACGCACATAAACACGTTATTCTTGTTTCATGAAAAAATTAGTTATCTAACCAGATGTGAGTGAGCTCTGATACCAATTGTTGGATTATTATACGCAGCGGAAGCAATCCCAGTATCAAAATCACATGTAATCTAGACAACTAACATAAACGGGGTTTCACGGGTTACCTCTTGAAGCGTGAACATATCTGTTTTTCACGTGAGTCTTCAATTCCATAACTTCTCAATAGAATCTCCACCACCCGCACAATCGTTATCCTCGAACGTTCCACGGTCTTCTACTGTGTTAGTCAAATAATACCCGAAAATAGTAATTTCGTGTGGGCAAAATTCTAGGAAAAATAGCTAAAAAATTTCGGCCACCATGGATGAAATTTTTGGCCTTCTTTCACTCTCTTTATTCTAGGTGGAAAACCTTATGTATTTATAGCACAAGTTTTAAGGGTTGAAACCCTTTTCCAAAATATGTTGGGTTTTCTTTTCCACCAGAAAAGGGATTCCTTTATTTCCTATTATTTAGGCACAGTAGGAACCACAGAATTTAATTAACAAGGCTCCAATTATGGAATTAATTTTTAATTTTCAAAATTAATATCTACCATAATTAATTACGAATTATTCCACTAAAAATTCGTAATTGCACTCTTTATTCAATTTCGAAATTCATCCATTAAATCTTATTTAACTTCCCATGTTAAGATTCAGATACTAATCAATTAAATTAAATTACTGATAATTTAATTTATTGATTATTTCCTTTAGACTTTCGCTTAACTATTTCATGTGTCGGATACAAAATCCACCGGCCGGATTTACACATGAAAACTTATAAGCTTTCATAAAGGTGTATCATCAATCTCTAAACCGAGACATGGATTCCATCAACTAACTATTACTTCGCCAATGTACATTATTATTATCCAATTTACCAGGCATATTGACCCGCGAAAGAATCTCGCCTTTTAATAAATCAAAACAATAATAATATACACAACTAATAATAATTATATCAAGATTAAGAGTATAAGTACATTTAATGGCTAGAGAGTTTATTTTATTAAGTCAGTATAAAATATTTATCTCTGCTTGGTCCGTTCAATACATACAAAATGTACTAGCACAAGAAGTTGGAATTAAATCATTCCCATAATCAAGATAAATTATATCTAATCTTGTGCTACAATCATCCATGATGGTTTGTCCAATTACATCATTAGATTGTGAACTCAAACTTTATACTTATAAAAACTGATGATTTAATCTTCGGTGTATAAGCTAAACTCTATACACTAAATTATCTACTATATAAGTAAAGGACAGACGAATATGTGATCTATTTAAAATTTTATTAAAATTGAATAAACAATTGTTCCATAATAAGTACTATATTCAAACCAAACTAATGGTTAATAGTATATATCCCAACACTTTTTCACCCGGACAGTTCCTACGCTATTCTTTCGACCGGATCGTCTGATGTCCCAGCTCACCTCTACTCTCCTCTCGGATCCTTGTCGGGAGGTCCCAATCTATGGCTCATATCGACTCATTGAGATTTTGGGGTCATTCTGTGTTCGTCTAAATGAAGATTCCTATCGATCATTGTACATGCATGTTTCTTGATCCCCTGTGAACTCTTGCTGATAATGGCTAGTCTTCCTCTACCCGGAGTTTAGTACTATATTGGTAGTAGACATCACTTCAAGTCTAGAGGGAACTCTTAAAGCTGTCCTTTAACCTTCTTGTTGCTTATGCATTTTATTTATTCAAGTTTCTTGCAAAAGCTTAAGCGATCCAATTGCTTTGGTGGTAGCATCCTTTCTCTTTGAAACACTCCATGAAATCTTGAAGCAACTCAGTATCCCCTTGCTGGATCTTAATGTTATCTTCCTTTCATTTCTCCACTCTTTGAGCCTTTGTATGGGCCATAATGAAGGTCTAAACTAGTTTCGCAAATGAACTTATCCATCTCTTGGGCAGGAGTGAATACCAAGTTAGTGCTCCTCTCGTGATAGTCCCCGTGAATTTCTCGACCAATACCGACTCTATCTCCGACTTCGTCAAATGGTTTCTAATTGATTTCGGTTGCGTATGTTGTGACATGGCCCCAAGGATATATGACCATATTCTGCAAGGTCTAACAATCCTAAACTCTTTGATAAGGGTAAGGTGGAATCACTCGATCTCACAGTTGTTCGGGAGTATTTCTCCGTATTTATCTCCTTGAGTAAGGGCTAGTCCCCTGGGATCAGATACGCTCATTTTGTTCTGTCTGCCTCAAAAAAGTCTCCTATAGCGCTAGTACTAAACTTTGTATTCTAGGTGTGAGGATGCCTTGAATTACACAATTGGTTCCCAAGCCTCTGGCTCCTAAGTCACTAAGAAGTCGTCCCCTGGTATCAGAACTTTCAGCTATGGTGTTTGGAGACTCCCTTGCTGGTTCCATTATGGACGGTGTTGGTGACTCTACATTTGCATTGTCGGCCAGGGCCAAAAATGCGTCCCCAATCTACTTATTCCACTTTTCTTGTTGGTTTGTGATAATAGGCTAGATTCACGTAGTTTAGCGTCTATTTATACTCCAATTTCATTACGCTTCACTGTGTTAGGAATGTTAAATGATGTTAAAATGACTCTAATTGTGGATTTTATTTTTCGCAGGAGCAAAGTGTGCTTATGAGGACCTAGGATGGTGTTTGGAGCCAAATTGAAGGAGAAAGGCCCCTTGGAGTTTCTAGCGTGTGAAAAGAAGGAAGAAAATCGCTAAGGCAAACTACTAGTCCACTAGCGCGGCCATAGCGCGTCCACTCGCGCGACCGCTCTAGTCCCAGGTGTTTGAGGCAGAATGAAGGCCCATTAGCGCGGCCTTAGCGCAACCGCGCTAGCCCAGCGATCAGAGGCAGTACACTTGGCCATTGGCGCGGCCAGTAGCGCGTTCACTAGCGTGGCCGCGCTAGTCCAATTCGCACGCGTTATTTTTCTGGGGTAAACTTGGAAGCTTGGGACAATTCCACTTAACCTACATAAGGTTCAACTCGCCCAAAAGAGAGGACTATTAGGGTTTAAAGTCTTGTTCAATAAAAGCAAAAGGCAAGAGGCAAGGAGAACAATTGGGCATCAAATCTCATCTTTCTTCCTTGTGTTTCTACCTTTATTGATGAATTCTTCTACTGTTGTTTTTAGCATAATTATGAGTAGCTAACTTATTTAGTCTAAGGTTTTGGTGGAACCTGTTGAGGATGAACATCTTGTTATATTAATATAGTTTGCTTGGTTTTAATCTCTATTTGTTCAACTAAGTTCTTGTTGTAGTTGATTGAAGGGCCCTCAATCAGCTGTGCCTATTTAGTGTGTATCTACTCGGGAGAGAGTACATATTTAGGTAGTTATTGGAAAACACCACTCCTAAAGTATAGGAGGGATCCATAACCGAGGGTTTAAAGGTTGGATTAGGGATAACGATACCTTGGGTGCAATCTAAAGTGAGCTATACTAAAAAATAACTAGCGTAACTCGGAACAGTGCGTCTAGTAAATTGTTGTAATTACTCGGGAGAGATTTACGGTAACAAGAGTGCTCATGATTGATAGAGATAATTAGGCCAAACTATATGAAATATACAAGAAGGGATTCTATCAACAGGGAAAACCATAACCTTAGATCTTTCTCGCATTTGTTTACAACCCAACAATAGTTATATTCTAGTTTAATTAATCACATTTAGTTATATTCTAGTTTAATTAATTTCATTCAGTTTTAGTTAGGAAAAACACCAATAATTGATATTCATAATCTTTGGGAAGTTGAGTACAAAGAATCGAGTGAGTCTAACAACTATAATTGATAGGTTAATTCTCTGTGGGATTAGACTCTGGGCGAAATACTCAGATTATATTTGCAACGCTTAGTCCTTTTTTTAAGTCATAGTTGGGCGTGATCAAATTTTGGCGTCGTTGCAGGGAAATTAACGGTGTTATCAATTACAATTTGAAGAAATACAAAATTCTTAAGTATAGTCAATTTTCTTCAATTTTCATCTATACATTGAAATTTTAACGTTTGCTAACTTGGTTGTACAGGTGCATGCCTAGAAACTCATCGAGAACTGGTGAAGTATTTGAAGCCTTATCAGACCCCGAGAAAGTTTTCAAGGCCTTGAACCGGGCCAACCGGAAAAGCAAACAACAACCATCAATGGAACAACTTGAACCCGACATGGAAGATTTAAACAACATGAACAACAATGGGGACGATGTGGTAGACCCAGTTGCGCAGATAGTGGCACCTCTTGTGCTAGAGGCTCCTTTATATGTCTGGGCACAACCCATGGCAGAGAATTTGGTCACCGCGATAGTAGTCCCTCAGATACGGGCTGAGTCTTTCAGATTACAAATAATGTGCTGCACTTGCTGCAAAACAAAGGACTATTTTCGGGGTCATACATTGAGGATCCCCAACAGCATTTGAAGAATTTCCTGTCGATTTGAAAAATTTAGAGGCAGCTAACGTCACTCAGGAAGCAATAAAACTGTTGTTGTTTCCATTCTCAGTGGCAGGAGCAACCCAGACTTGGTTAAACTCGCTCCCCATTAATTCCATTACCATATGGGAGGAGTTAGTTAAGTAGTTCGTGAACAAATTCTATCCACCCAACAAGACAGCTCAACAAATTGATGAAATCTTGAGCTTCAGACAGAAGCCAACCGAAACATTGCAGGAAACATGGGAACGATTTAACGAAATGTTGGTTATCTGTCCGCACCATGGTATTCTAGAGCAAATGTTGGGGCAGCGTTTCTATATGGGTCTGGCGGATACTGTAAAGGCAAATGTAGATGCTTCAGCTGGTGGAGCATTCTTGAGAAAAACATGGAGAGAAAGCCAGATCTTGCTTGATAAAATGGCGTAGAATTTGGGGTGGACAACCAGGAATGCACCCATTACTCCGATAGTTCACTCAGTGCCCTTCGATCCATACAACAATCTTGCTGAAAATATGACCACCTTGATAACACAGATGAGCATACTAACAAAAAGGTGGAGGAGTCTGGGCAAAAGCAGCAGGTACATATTGTGGATACAACCAATGGGGGCTTATGCACATCTTGCATTAGTCAGCCACTTGGTAATCAGTGGAATGTTGAATGTGATCATCATCAATACCCTGAAAATATGAACTATGTGTCGAATTATGGGGGTCAACGACAGGATCCATTGTTTGGTATAGAGAGAAAATTTAACACTTAGTATAGTGTGAAAAGTAATACTTCAATCGCATGGATCCATTATTTTTCTATAATTGATGTTGTAGGCCATATCTTCAGTTATTAGCTGGAGGGGGGTATCTTTGACAACACCCTCCACAAGTTGGCAAAATAATTTTCTCGAGTGTATTTTCACTGGGATTGTTGAAACTGAAAAGGGAAATTGACTTCAGGATGACCTTGTACATTAGCTACATCTCCTCTATAACCGTCAATGAATAATATTCACATAGCTACCTGAATCAATTAAAATATGTTTGACATCACTAACTAATACATGTAGTTTAATTACCAATGCGTCATGGTATGGAAACATCAAGCCGTCAGCATCGACTTTGTTGAAGGTGATGCAGTCTCAATTAAATGCCTCCCAGCCTTGCTTTTCATGTGTGATGGAAACCTTAGCGTATATCTTGGCATATATATATATATATATATATATATATATATATATATATATATATATATATATATTAATCAACTGGAAGGGACCTTGACAGTACTCTTGGGTGATGGATGCCTGCAGGGGCGGATCTAGGATTTAAAGGTGGCGGGTGCCAAAATTTCCTTTAATTTGACCTTTTAATAACTACTACTCCATCCGGTCCACAATAAGTGACCAATTTGCTTTTGACACGCTCATTAAGAAAATACTAAATTCTATACAAAAATACCTAGTATGACTAAACTACCCTTAATTAAATATTTAATGTGAGGAGTAAGAAAATTTTTTAAGGATATGTGCATAAGGGTTATTTTGTAAAAATAAATTGAATTCTTTCTTAATTATATAAATGGACACCTATTTTGGACCAAAATAAAAAAGCAAATTGGTCACTTATTGTGGACTGGGGGGAGTAATATATATGTTGTTCGGAACGAATGTCCGGTTCATTTTTAGTTTATTTGGGCAATTTAATAAGCAATTTATTTGCAAATATAAAAATTACATCAATTTTCCAGACCCTCACTTATGGAATTTTATTGGGTATATATGTTATTATTTTCGTATGAAAATTACATCTCAGACATTAAGAAGCAAATATAATTAATATTTTAAAGAAGGAATCACACTTTTATTATTAATAATACAAGTAAAATCAATACTTTCACTACGGAACTACATTTTTTTGTATGCTAAAATTTTTGCACAAATAAAATAAACTATTTAATAAGGGAACTCCACCGATCAGAATAAGAAAAAAAAACATCTTCAATAGATAAATTATACCCCATAAGTAAATGTGAAATTAGATAAACTACAAGATCTCAAATCTTAAAATCATCAATCTAATGCTTACTAAATATTCACCATAATTTATTGCTAAAGAGATTTAAATTGTATTTACCAATCAAAGAATAACACAAATGTTTATATTATAATAAAAAAAATTATAAATTAATATAAGCATTTCTCTTAATCTCAAATCTTTTAGTTTTCTTCTTTCAAAATAAAAAAGAACTTGGGTCTTGATTTAGATTGAGATCAAATACCTTCTCGCGAGAAGGACATCACGACCTATGTTGAGGGTTTCTGAGCATGTATACATACCCTTTTACGTTAGGTCCCCTCGACCCGCTCGTGCTCGAATTTTGCCTAAGGTATCAAGCCACCCTGGGCCAGATACATCCGTCATTTTGGCGGATATTAATGATGATGAGGTTTTTTTCCGAAAAAGTCGGGCTCGAGTTCAGCCTCATCTACCTCATTCGATTATATCGGCCTCAACATTTCCGAGGCTTGATCAAACTTCAATGCCGAGCGACCACGGCCTTCTTCGCCAGTAACAACGAAGACAAAGATCAAGGTTGGATGAGCCGGTTCATCCGAGTGAGGATTATTCCCTAGGGGTTTCTGTCGTTCCCCGATAAATGGAACTTCGAGAGTGAGTGGACTTCTTTACTTCAGTTCTTTCTATCATTTCTGCTAAAACTCGCATAATTATTCCTTCCCCTCTTCCACAGCGGTCCCATGGATGCCCAATGCAGTCCTCGACCTCGAGGACTGGGTTCGCAAACTAGCTGTTACTTTACCGTACGACAAACGCAAATGGCGAGACTTGGCGAAGGGAAAATGGGAGGAGAAGCACCACGGTACATGTTATAATATTTCTTTAATACAAATACCTTTCTTCATGTGATCTAACTGCTTTGTCGCAGGTATTGGTGAGTTTTCCGAGATGAGGTCGCCCTCTCTCGGGGAGGAAGAAGGATCTTCGGCCCCCAAGCCAAAGAAGGAAAATAAGAGGAAAAGGCCCTCGAAGAATGAGGGCACCCAAAGCCAAGTAAATCCAGCTCGGGGACGCAAGAAGAATGTTGTTATCAACGAGGATTTTGACTTTGTCCGCTAGTCCATGGGCGGTGATGAAAACAAGGTGGAGGGTCCAACGTTGGTGACTCGAACCAGAAAGTCTTTCGAGGCTGTTAGGCCTGCTGCAACCGAGGCCCCTAGCCTCGAAGAAGGAGTTCCAAAAGAAAAAAGAGACGAAGGCCCTTCATCACCTGACTTGGGGACTGCTTCCCAAACTTCGGGAAATACTCCGAAGGGAGTGAGCTTCGAAGCACCTCCGCCCGATCAGAGCGCCTCGAGTGGTTTCCCCGAGGCTGTGACAGCAGGTCATTCACCATTATTTCTAGCCTTCTCCGAAGATACCATAAGGGACGCTTGGGACCTGAAGATGCCCGAATTAGGCGAAGTCCCAAGTGAAAATAACCCCTTCCAGGGTTGCTTTACTGGGTTCGATGAGGCCGAACCAGCGGATGCAAACTCGACCTTCCAGGAGGCTCAACGGCTTTGCTCAATTGTAAGTTTTTAATAGCACTATAATTTTTTCAACATCATAGTTTCTTCCTTTGTCTAATCGATATTTCCCTTATGTAGGCCTTCGACAAGTATAATACTGAGTTGTGTCATTATGAGGCCTAATTACGTAGAACTTGGAATGAGGGAAATCCCTCAGGCTTCTATCTGACAAGAAAGAAAAGGAGTTGAGGCACCTTCGATCAGAGTTGACCTGAGCTCGTGAGTACGAGGACAAGCTGGAGAAGCAGGTAACCTCTGTTCTGAAAGAATACGGCTCACTCTCCCATCTTCGGAGGCTAACACTTCAATGACTCAGTTGCAATAGAAGGTGGAGATGCTAGAACGTCTTTGGGGTAAGGTTGCCCATGTCAACTCTGAGTGCAATAAATGGAAGGCACAGATGGACATCCTTGTTGCGGACAAAAAAGATTCATTGGCCAAGTTATCCGCCATTGAAATCTAACTTCGGAATACTCAAGAGAGAAACTCGATTCAGGCGGGCAAGATAGTCGAGCTCGAGGCCGGTCTCACGAAGGCGAAGGTCGAAGTTGTGGAAGCCCGAGCCGAGGCCAAAGAGATACAAGACAAAACCGACAATATGGTGGCCATCTAATTAAAGGATACTACAGATTCTAAGATGGAATTGAGGGGGGCCTCCGACCGAGAAAAGAGAAACAAAGATTACATCAGGTGCCGGTCCCGGAGGGAAACCCTCGAGGAGATCCATGCTAAGGGCTTCGATCTCTCCAAGGAGATAGAGAAGGTTAAGGCACACGAGGCTGATGCCAAGTTCCTCTTTTCCTCCGATGATGAAGCCGATGCTGAAGATGATGAAGAGGAAGCTGGCGAGGAGGCTGGTCCCGAGGGGGTTGACGAAGACAAAGTCCTCGAAGGGGAAGAGACAAAGTACCCGACGGTAGACTAGGTCTTCTTTGATTTTTTGCAAAGGGCTCCCTGTGGGAGTATTGTAAATCTACTTTTGTACCATTATCTGAATATAAAGAAATATTTTGCTCCGTCTTTGTGTTGCGTTAATTCCTCTTTTTTGCTTTGCCTTTGAAATTTGATGTTGTTGACGTTCAGTCCGATGTATTGGACTCAAAATATAAAACCCTTAGGTTTTTGTGCTCGATGAACAATTGATAATAGGTGACCACTTAGGGTCCGACCTTCGAGCTAAGCTTTAGCTTGGTACTTTCAAGTCCGAACTGGGTAAGGTCTCGAGCATGGTGTGCTTCGGCCTTTAGGTTCTTTATGTGTCGGTCCTTAGGCTTTAAAACATCGGCCCTTAGGATCTTTTAGGTTAGACCTTAGGCTCTTTTAAGTTGGACCTTAGGCTCTTTTAAGTTTTCCCTTAGGCTCTTTAGGTTCGCCCTTAGTCTCTTATAAATCGGCCCTTAGGACCTTATAAATCGGCCCTTAGGCTCTTTTTAGATGAGGTCCAGTCGACCTCAAAACGGCTATAATTTTCCCTCTTTCTGGCTAAATACTTTTAGAAATTTTGTTATGCCTTGGCATGTTTTTATATACGTCCGACTTTTCGACGGTTCGATTGATTGGAACCTTGATTACAAGTCGATGTGCGACGATAATTGAGTACCTCATGAGGTTGTCTCGAAGGCTGATATTTTCGAAGCCTTCACATTGTTCGAAGCTGATATTATCAAAGCCCCTTTGCTTGTGCCGAGGGTAGCCTAATTTAACCGATTTTTCGAAGTATTTGAAGGCCTTTTGTTTTATGGCGGAAGTCGGACATCTCCGAGCCGAAATATTTTGGTCGTAGCCTTTTCATATGACCATAGTATTTATATATGGCCGTAGCCTTTAGTCCCCGAGTGAGATGTCCTTGGCCTTAATATCGAGGTATGCCTTTTTAAGGGTCTTATAAGTTCGAGTATATAGCTTTGGCTTAATATCGGGGGGATGCCTTTTTTAAGGTCTTATAAGTTTGAGTATGCCTCATTGAGGTCTTATGAATTCGAGTATGCCTCATTGAGGTATTATAAATTTGAGTTTGCCTCATTAAGGTCTTATACGTTCGAGTTTGAGTTTTTGACGACTCGATTGTTGACTGTCGTAGACAGTCCCCGAGTGTTCGGGTGTACTTGGCCCTTGAGCCGTCTAATGTGAAAATAGTAGACTTCTCTGAGGCACAAAGTGTTTTGATGTAATAAGAATGCTTCTTCGAATAATTGATACATGCGTACATATTTTTACCATCGGGGGCTCGACTTATTCTACATGGACACGGTTCATTTGACCTTTTGGCCCATTACAACATTCTCCTATCGAGGCCCTCTTTGGCATAACTTATTTTCTTCAAAAAAGTAACCTCTGAGGGTGATGCCCCCCAGTATTCGAGGTTGATTGAAAAAGAATCCTTGAATACTAGTTGAGTTTTTCTTAGGTAGCATATAGATGTTGCCTCGTTAAAAACCTTGCCGGTAAAACCCATTTGGGATAAAACCTGATCTAAGGGAAAAAGAGTGCAACGCATGCTTTAAAACCCAAGGTCTTCGAGCTGAAGGGTGCTTTGATATCTCCAATCGATCACCTGTAAGAAGTTAGTGTGAAATATAATTGAAAAAGGGAGAAGGTTATACCTCAGCAATAATAGCGTTTGAGCAACGATACATTCCAATTGCTTGGTAGTTTCTCGCCTTCCATGGTTCTAAGTTTGTAGGATCCTTTGCCTACCACTCCGAGGACACGGTACGGTCCTTCCCAACTAGGGCCTAGCTTCCCTTCATTTGGGTTTCGAGTGTTGAGGGTGACTTTCCTTAGAACCAAGTCCCCGACTCCGAAGTAGCGAAGGTTCGTTCTTCTATTATAGTACCTTTCGATACTTCTTTTAGGGCCATTCGAACTAATACCGCCTCGCGTTTTTCATCTAGTAGTTTGAGGGAGGTATTCATGGCCTCGTTGTTCGAGTCCTCGGTGGCATGCTGAAATCTAACGCTCGGTTCCCCGACCTCAACTGGTATCAATGCCTCGTACCATATACTAAAGAAAACGGGGTCTCTTTCGTGCTCGATTTTGATGTCGTTCGATATGCCCATAGTACTTCGGGAAACACTTCTCTCCACTTTCTCTTCTCATTATCTAATTTCTTCTTTAAGTTTTGTATGATAGTTTTGTTTGTGGACTCGGCTTGACCGTTTTCATTTGGGTGATAAGGCGTTGATAGGATCCTTTTGATTTTATGATCTTCGAGGAACTTAGTTACTTTGTTGCGGATGAATTGTTTCCCATTGTCGCATGTTATCTCGGAGGGAATCCCGAATCGACATATGATGTGGCCCCATATGAAGTAGATGACTTCTTTTTCTCTTATCTTCTCGAAGGCCTGCGCTTCTACCCATTTTGAGAAGTAGTCAGTCATAAATAAGATAAATCTAGCTTTACCTAGCACCGTTGGTAGGGGGCCGACTATGTCCATTCCCCATTTCATGAATGGCCAACGGGGGTAGGACCGAGTGTAATTGTTCACCGGGTTGATGAATCATTGGTGCAAATCTTTGGCATTTGTCACATCTTCGAACAAATTCCTTGGTGTCTTTTTCCATGCTATCCTAGTAGTAACCTGCTCTGATCACCTTTCGAACCAAGGAGTCGGCACAGGAGTGGTTGCCACAAGTGCCCTCGTGGATTTCTTGTAGCACATAATCGATGTCCCCTGGTCCCAAGCATACTGCTAGTGGTCCGTCGAAGGTCCTTCTATACAATGTTCTATTCTCGTCGAGTGAAAATCGGGCTGCTTTGGCTTGAAGGGCCCTCGATTCTTTTGGGTCTGTGGGGAGCTTCCCATGTTTCAAGTAGTCGATGTACTTGTTCCTCCATTCCCATGTTAGACTCGTTGAGTTGATTTCTGCATGGCCTTCTTCGATCACCGACTTTGATAGTGGTACGACAGTCTCCGGGACTATGTCATCTTCTTCAACAGACGAACCCAAGTTTGCCAGTGCATCGGCCTCACTGTTTTGTTCTCGAGGTATGTGGACCAGGGTCCATTCTTTGAAGTGATGCAATATAACTTGAAGCTTGTCCAAGTATCTTTGCATCCTATCTTCTCGAACTTCGAAGCTTCCATTTACTTGGTTAACCACCAAAAGAGAGTCACATTTTGCCTCGATGACCTCTGCTCCTAGGCCCTTGGCTAGTTCGAGACCTGCAATCATGGCCTCATACTCGGCCTCATTGTTAGTCAATTTCGAAGTTTTTATGGATTGTCTAATTATGCCGCCCGTAGGCGGTTTTAGAACTATACCGATCCCGGACCCTTTCACATTCGAGGCACCGTCAGTGAAGAGGGTCCATACCCCCGATGATGTGCCCGTTTTTAACAAGAGTTCTTTCTCTACTTTGGGCATGAGGGCAGGCGTAAAATCGTCCACAAAGTCTGCCAAAATTTGAGACTTGTTAGCCGTTCGAGGTTGATATTCGATATCATACCCTCCAATTTCGATGGCCCATTTGGCTAATCGGCCCGATAATTCAGGCTTATGCAAGATGTTTCGAAGTGGATATGTAGTTAATACACATATAAGATGACATTGAAGGTATGGTTTAAACTTCCTAGATGCACTTACTAATGCAAGAGCTAATTTTTCTAAGTGTGGATACCTGGTTTCAACATCTCCTAGGGTCTGACTTACGTAATAAACATGGAATTGCGTACCTCTTTCTTCTCGAACCAACATACCACTTACTGCTACTTCGGACACGGCCAAATACAAGTATAGTGTTTCATCCTCCTTCGGGGTATAGAGCAAATGTGGGCTCGAGAGATATCGTTTTAATTCCTCCAAGGCTTGTTGGAATTCTGGAGTCCATTCGAAGTTGTTCCTCTTTTGAGTAGGGAGAAGAAATGATGATTCCGATCCGACGACCTCGAGATGAATCGGCCTAAGGCTGATATCCGCCCAGTCAGCCGCTGCACGGGTTTCAGATTTTTCACCATGGTGATCTCCTCGATGGCTTTTATTTATCGGGGTTAATCTCGACCCCCCCTGTTCGACACCATGAAGCCCAAGAATTTTCCCGAGCTGACTCCAAAAGCGCACTTCTCGGGGTTGAGTTTCATGTTGTAATTTTTTAAGATGTCGAACGTTACCTGCAAATGGATCAAATAGTCCTCTGTGTGCAGAGACTTGACTAGCATGTCATCAATGTAAACTTCCATAGATTTGCCTATTTGATGTTCGAACATCTTGTTAACTAGGCGTTGATATGTTGCTCCTGCATTTTTTAGCCCGTAGGGCATTACATTATAACAATAAGTTACATACTCCGTGATAAAAAAAGTCTTTTCCTAATCCTCCAGGTTCATTTGAATTTGATTGTACCCGGAGTAGGCGTCGAGAAAAGTAAGGATCTTGTGGCCAGCCGTGGCATCGATCAATTGATCGATGTTGGGCAGTGGGAAAGAATCTTTAGGGAATGCTTTGTTCAAATCCTTGTAGTCTACACACATTCTAACTTTATTTCCCTTTTTAGGGACTACCACTACGTTAGCTAGCCATTCAGGGTATTTTACTTCCCTAATGGATCCTATTTTGAGAAGTTTGGTTACCTCATCTTTGATGAATGCATGCTTTGCCTCGGACTGAGGTCTTATTTTTTTCTTCACCGGTTTGAACCTGGGGTCGACTCTTAGTCGATGGGTGCTTATCTCCGGTGGGATCCCTGTCATATCTAAGTGGGAAAAAGCGAAGCAGTCAATGTTATCAATAAGAAATTGAATGAGTTTTTTCCTAACTTTGGGGGTTAATCCCGTTCCTAGGTATACCTTTCGTTCTGGAAGATGCTCGACCAACCCCGCCTGCTCGAGTTCTTCGACTGTGGACTTCATTGCATTTGATTCATCCAGGGAAACGAAGGATCGAGGGGTGAGGAAATCTTCTTTTTCGTCCTCGACCACCTATTCATCGGACTCCTGTCCGTCGGGCTCTACCGAGGGCACTAGCTGTAATTACTATTTGGCTACCTGTTTGTCCTTTGACTTCTCTGTGGTAGATGGTGTCGATGCCTGTGCCAAGTCGTGCACTGCGAACATCTATTTGGATGCATTTTGCTCTCCATATATTGTTTTCACGCCATCGTTTTTAGGAAACTTCATTATTTGATGAAGAGTTGATGGCACTGCCCTCATACTATGGATCCACGGTCTTCCAAGTAGAGCATTATACCTTATGTCACCTTTGATGACATGAAACTTGGTGTTCTGTATGGTTCCGGCCACGTTGACTGGGAGGATGATTTCCCCCTTCGTTGTTTCACTCACCATGTTGAATCCATTCAGGACTCGAGAGGCGAGTATGATTTGGTCGAGCAGTTCGAGCTGCTCCACGACCCTTGACCTGATTATATTGGCCAAACTACCTGGATCCACGAGCACACATTTAACTTGAACTTTATTTAAAAGGATAGAACTTACCAGTGTATCATTATGAGGCTGAGATAAGGCCTCGATTTCTTCCTCACAGAATGTGAGGGTGTCCTCGAGGATGTAGTCCCGAGATTGCTTCTCCCTTGTGATGGATACTTTGGTTCATTTGAATATGGGTCCCTGCGGGACATCGACTCCTCCGATGATCATGTGAATGACATGCTGAGGCTCTTCTGGTTCATTCTTCCTGTTTGCATCCCTCTCTCGAAAATGGTTCTTGGCTTGGTCACTGAGAAACTCTTGAAGGTGTCCCTCATTGAACAATCGGGCTACCTCCTCTCAAAGTTGTCTTCAGTCCTCGGTCCTATGACCATGAGTTCCATGATACTTTCACATTAAGTTGGGGTTTCTCTGAGAAGGATCGGACTGTATGGGCTTGGGCCACCTGGTGTCTCTAATCTTACCAATGGCCGATACGATGTCTGAGGCATCGATATTGAAGTTTTATTATGACAATCGGGGTGCCTCCACCGGTATCGAGTGCTTGTCAAACCCGGTCTTGCTTATGAGTCCCCGGGAATTTTGACCTGGATCCGCTCTCTGATCATTTTGAGTTATGTTACGCCTCGAAGTGTTTCTTCGATCTTCGATGTATGGTTGATACCTCTCTTTGTTTAGCCTTGGCTCCCTTTCTGCATTCCTCGATTCCTTTGCTAGTAGTCAGCTTGGATAAACTGAGCCCAAGGGGGCTCCCAACTAGTCGTCCTCGACCCTGATTTTTGACTGGTACCTGTTGTGCACATCCGCCCAAGTTACGGCGGGATACTCGATCAAATCTTGTTTAAGCTGCTTCGAAGCTATTGAGTTTTGTTCATTCAAGCCCTGAGTGAAAGCTTGCACGGCCCAGTCATCGGAGACTGGTGGTAATTCCATTCGCTCCATATGAAAGCTGGATACGAACTCCCTCAACATCTTGTTCTCTCTTTGTTTAATTTTGAAGACATCAGACTTCCTTGTAGCGACCTTTATGGCACCAGGAAAACGAATCAATAGATTTCGAGGGGAAGTTATGATACCACATCATAGCCCCTTTTGACAAAGTTTCCCCAAATTTCTTCAATATGACAGACTCGATCTCATCATCTTTCAAGTCATTCCCCTTTATACCACAAGTGTATGTGGTGATATGTTCGTTGGGATCTGTGGTACCGTTGTATTTTGGGATGTCAGGCATCCTGAACTTCTTCGGAATGGGCTTCGGAGCCGCACTTAGTGGGAATGGTTTCTGCACGAACTTCTTCGAATACAGTCCCTTCAAAATCGGAAGGGCTCCTGGGATCTGGTCAACCCTCGAGTTGTAGGTTTCCACTTTTTTATCGTTGTCCTCTATTTTATTTTCTCCTGACTCGACCCTTTTAGTGAGTTCCTCGAGAATCCTTATGATAGTGGGGTCTGTTCCTAACTCATTATTGCTTGATCTTTCTGGTGCTGGCTCAACTCGAGGAGCTATTTCCGGTCCTGCTATGCTCGGAGTCTTTTGCTGACTCTGTAACTGAGCAATAGCAACTTGTTGTGCTTGCAACATTTCAAAGATTACTTGTAAACTGACTTTATCTCGAGCATGTGCTCTTTGTGCATCGGGTTAGACCCCTCCGCATATGCTTCTTTCAACATCAGTACCCAAATCGACGTACACAACAATGTGTGAGCCTACGTCGACAAGGTCTGGTACTGGTGCTACCCCAGGGTTTAGCGGTGGTACATCGGTCACTGAAGTTGTTGCACTGTTTTCTCCATGAAATCCAACGCAGTTGTTCCGTGTTCGGATGCGTTTTCAGTGTTAGACATATTTTGGCCTGAAACCAAAGAATCTTTGGACAAGAAAAAGTGTGAAGAATAACTTGTGTTATCAGAAAACTAGTACCAAAAATAAGCACTATTATCTTTAGCCCCATGGTGGGCGCCAAACTGTTTACCTTGAAAATGGTATTAACAATTAAATGTGATTTGTGGTTCTAAAAACACGTGATTTATTCCACTACTAGTTAATAATAAAGAAATGATAAGTGTAAGTAAGAATAAATGATAGCCAAACCAATATTGTCAAAGGACTGGGGGCCTCGAGCTCGATAGCTTAGAGGGTCTCGAGGTCGGTCAATAACAGTAAATTATGAACAATAAATGAAGAACAATGTTGAGCATGTTAAACGAGAAAAGCAGAGTAGAATGTTCTATTGCAGTGAATGATGAATGATACAAATTATTGGGGTCCCCTTTATATAGGAAGGGAAAATCCTAATATGGTACATTTCTAATTATGACAAAGAATACTATTGGTACAATTGTATAACGGCTTAGTACGAAGTTGTACTATTTCTTACAAATCCTATTCATCCTAACAATGTGCCCTTGAGAATTTCCCGCTTTTTCTTGATTGTCATCGATTTTGCACTGCCTCAACGCAGGCCGCGCCGGAACTTCGAAGTGCTCTCTCGAGGTAAGCATTCCTAGATTGGGTTCGAACTTTACTTCGAGCCCTCCGAGCTCGATCTTGGCACAAAAGATACCTCGAAATTGGACTCCTCCGATTTTGGCCGTATACAAGAAGAATCTATGGCTCCGATCCGACGATCGCGAGATGGATCGTCCTAATGAGACTATTCGCCCTGTTAGCCTTTGCACGACTTTAACGCTTCCCACAACGGTGATGTCTTCGATGGCCTTGATTTTATCGGGGTTGATCTCGATCCCCCAATTCGACACCATGAAGACAAGGAACTTGCCCGATCCGACCCCGAAAGCACATATCTCGGGGTTAAGCTTCATGTTGTATTTTATCAGTATCTTGAATGTTTCCTGCAAATGTGTAAAATGGTCGTCTGGGGGCAGGGATTTAACTAGCATGTCATCAATATATACTTCCATTGAACTACCTATTTGTTCTTCGAACATTTTATTTACTAGGCGTTGGTAGGTAGATCCTGCGTTTATTAGCCCGAAGGGCATTACATTATAACAATATGTTCCATACTTGGTGATAAATGAAGTCTTTTCTTGGTCTTCCGGGTTCATTTCAATTTGATTGTACTCGTAATAGGCATCGAGAAAACTAAGGATCTCATGGTCGGCCGTGGTTGTCGATCATGTGATCGAGTATTGGGCAATGGAAAAGAATCTTTGGAAGATGCCTTGTTTAAATTCTTATGAATGCGGGCTTTACCTCGGTCTGGGGCCTTCTCTTTTGTTTCACTAGTCTGAACTTTGGGTCCAGACTTAGTCGATGTGTTGTTATCTCCAGTGGAATCCCTGTCATGTCTAAGTGGGACCAAGAAAAACAATCTATGTTATCAATAAGAAATTGAATAAGTTTTTTCTGAGTTTGTGAGTTAACCCCGTTCCCAGGTATACCTTTCGCTCGGGAAAGTACTCGATCAATATAACCTGTTCCATCTCTTCGACTGTCAATTTTGTAGCGTCAGAATCTTCGGGAATAACAAAAGTTTGAGGAGTCAAAAATTTTCCTCTTCTTCTTCCATTTCCTGCTTCTCCAATTCGGTCGAGGCTGGCGGTGGTGATTGCTATTTAGCTTCCCGTTTACCTTTGATGCTCGATGCTTCCGACATTGATAGTGCCGATATTGGTATTACCTCATCGACCGCAAATATTTCTTTTACAGAATGCTGCTCCCCGCATATTGTTTTTACCTCGTCCGATGTCGGGAATTTCATCATTTGGTGGAGAGTCGAAGGGACTTCCCTCATGTTGTGGATCCAAGGCCTTCCGATTAGGGCGTTATATCTCATGTCGCCCTCAATTATGTGGAACTTGGTATCTTGAATGGTTCCAGACACGTTCACCGGTAGGATAATCTCTCTTTTAGTTGTTTCACTAGCCATATTGAAGTCGTTTAAGACCCGAGTTGTGGACATGGTTTGATCTTGTAGGCCTAGCTTCTCCACAACCCTTGATCGGATGATATTTTTCGAGCTACCTGAATCCACTAAAACACGCTTACCTTGAACTTTATTTAATAAGATAGAAATTACCAGAGCGCCATTGTAGGGCTGAGAAATTCCTTCTGCTTCTTCGTCGTTGAATGATACGGTGCCTTCTGGCACATAATCTCGTGTTCGTTTATCCCTAGTGATTGATACCTTAGTACGTTTAAATCTGGGTCCTTGTGGAATGTCGACCCTATCGACGATCATATGAATGACATGATGCGACTTCTTCTGTTAATTTTTTTTGTTGGCGTACCTTTCTCTGAAATGATTCTTAGCTTGACCGCTCATGAACTCTCGAAGGTGGCCCTCATTAAATAGACGGGCTACCTCCTCCCTTAATTGGTTGCAATCCTCTATCTTGTGGTCATGCGTGCCATGATATTTACACATCAAATTGGGGTTTCTTTGGGAAGGATCGATCCGTATAGGTCTGGGACATCTAGTATCTTTGATCCTTCTTATTTCCGATACAATTCCTGATGCATCAATAATAAAATTATATTCCGATAATCAAGGTGCCTCTGTGGGATCGACGTATTTATCAAAACCACTTTTGCTCATAAGTCCCGGAGAAATCTTTCCTCGATCACTTCTTCGATTGTTCTGGGAGAAATTGCGTCTTGGGCCATTATTCTACGATGTACGGTTGATATCGGTCTCTGTTCGACCTTGGCTCCCTGTCGATTTCCCTCTGATTTTTAGTTGCTGACCTGTTTGGATGTACTGAACCGGAATGAGCTCCTAGTTGGTCATCCTTGACCCTAATCTTTGATTTGTATCGATTGTGTACATCTACCAAAGTTACATTCAGATACTCGATCAAATTTTGCTTCAACTAACATGATGCTATCGAACTCCGTTCATTCAACCCCTGAGTGAAAGCTTGAACGGGCCAATTATCTGTGACCGGTGGCAACTCCATGCGTTCCATTTGAAATCGGGATACGAATTCCCTCAGCATTTCATTATCCCTCTGTCTTACCTTGAAATAGTCCGATTTCCTTGTTGCAACCTTTATGGCACCGGGGTGCGCCTTTACGGAAGAATCTTCTAACATGGCAAATGAGTCGATGGAATTTAGCGGTAGGTTGTGGTACCAAATCATTGCTCCCTCCGACAGGGTCTCTCCGAACTTTTTCAATAACATAGATTCGATCTCATCGTCTTCCAAATCGTTACCCTTGCATGTGTAGGGGGTGATATGCTCGTTGCGATCGGTGGTCCCATTATATTTAGGTATGTCCGACATACGAAGCGTTTTTGGAATGGGAGCCACACTCGGAGGAAACAACTTTTGTATAAACTTCTTCGAATCCATCCCTTTCAAGATTGGCGGTGCCCCCAATATCTGATCAACTCGGGAGTTGTATGTTTCCATTTTCTATCATTAGCTTCGATTTTCTTCTCTCCTGACTCAATTCTTTTGGTGAGCTCTTCGAGCATTTTCATTATCACAAGATCAATCCCCGATTTGTTACCATTCGACCTTTCCGGCACTGGCTCGGTACGACGCGTGATTTCCGGCTCGACTCCATTCAGAGCTCTATGTTGATTTTGTAATTGAGCAATAGCGGTTTGCTGAGCTTGAAGCATCTGGAATATCACTTAGAGACTCACTTCTTCGTCTTCTCTTCCTTGTGTACCTTGGCCACCAGATCGGCCTTCTCTGCGTACACTTCCTTCGAGGTCTACGCTTAGGTCCGCATTTATAGCGACGTGCAAACTGACATCGACTGGGTTGGCAACCGGTGCTCCTCCATGATTAGCCTGTGGCACCTCGACTCCTGGATCAGTTACATTATCATTTTTCCCATGGAATCCGAGGCCATTGTCACCGTGTGTGGGTGCATTTCCGAGTTTGACATGTTTTAACCTGAAAGCAAAGATTCTTGATAAGAACAAGCATAAGATAATGTGTATTTACCATAATCAGCACTGAACAATCACTATTATCCTTAGCCCCATGGTGGGTGCCATATTGTATACCCTAAAATTCGGATGACAATTAAACTTATATTATGATTTTAAGGATATGTGGTTTAATCTAATACCAATTAATAAACAAGGAATTAAATAGATGAATTAGACAATAAAATGAATCAAACCAGTGTGTAAGCAAAGTCTCGACCCCGATTTGAGACAGTCTCGAGGTGGAATAGTAAGAACAGTAAATGGTATAGTAATTCTTGACGAGCAGTACGTGAAATAGCAAGAGAGCAATGAATGTATGTATTTTTATGAGTGAATAATGATGATTACAAATGAATGTGATTCCTCTTTATATAATAGATGAGCCCTCAATAAGGTACACTTTTAATTACGGAAGTAAATCCCATGATTGGCACAAATAACCGCTCTTGATTTAATCTGTTCCGGAATTTCCGCAGTGATATTCGACCGGTTACGGATATCTCGCCATTTCGTTATTATGCTTGGTCTCGATTGTTGTTGGCCTCGATCTCAACGGGCACTTCGGTCTCTAGGCTTGATGTCTCATCTTCGAGTCTGACTCATTACGAAGCTACCCTCGAGACAACTCTCTTGCCTCAATCAAACAATAGAATCGGGTATGCCCGATTTCGACGGTATACACTCTTATCATTTTCCCTTCTCTTTCTTTGATGCAACTTGCAAGAATTTTTTTATCAATTAGCATTTTCCTACACGATCGGTTCACTCTTTCCCAATGTGATGTCAAACCCTAAAAGTCAATTAATGCCCTCTCACGAAAGTAAGTTGGTAGAACCGCTCTAAATTGAGGGAGAGCTTTAAATTTGCATTTGTCAGCAAGAGACCAATGAAATCAAGAATCCATGTGTACTTTCCTCTCTCGCAAAGCAATCAAAGCTGAGAGATTTAAATGGGTCCCATTTACCTCCCTGCTGACTGCCTCAACACTCAATCCTTTTATCAACACGTGTGCTTTTAGATCCTCACGCTGTCCCGAAATAACCTAACACTATCACTGCTTTCAGTTACAGATTTTCTTTTTTCACCATTTTCAGTTTTTAACAGTTACTAAGGTCGGTTAAAACTTAAAACTCCATTTGCTTTTTTCAAAAATTGGACCCCCTCAATTGGAGGGCTTTTTTGAACTTTGAAGAAAACCATTTGTTTAATTTAAGATTCTTGGTCTGAAAGTGACACCAAGTGGGCCATTATGTTGCAGCTTGTGGATAAAGATAGCTTGGTTCGTCCACATCAGTATTAATAGCTCCATTCCAGTTCCAATCAATGGCCTCCTATTTTATTCGGTTAGTTTTTCTTTATTCTTTTTTTTTTTCAAGCAGATCGTGAGTATTATTTTATAGTTTTTGGTAAATTTGTGCTTTATTGGTAATTGGGATAGATGTGGATTTTGCCATTTTGCTTTGGCTATATTTATGGGGTTGTCATATTCCTAAAGAATAGGCTGCTCTTTGGGTTTTGTGGACTGCAAGTTTCTCTTTGAATGTGAGGCTTTAATTCTCACATCCCACTGTAAGTTGGTCTCTTCTTGTGGATCTTGGTTTCTTTAACATCTTACATTGAATTTTAATTGCATGCATTTCAATTCTACTGAATCTGTCCTGTTTTCACTTTGTTTTGCAAAGTGACAGTTTGGGGGATTTAGGAAGCATTTGCTTTTGTTGCTCTAGAAAGATCTCTCTGTTAGTACCATTCTTGTAATTACTGACAATCCAACTGGATATGGTTAATATTTCAAGAGATTTGAGTATCTCTATCAGATTATTTTGCTCATGGAAGATGTCAAGTGTGTGTGTGTGTGTGTGTTTGGTTTCAAAGGACTATTCTGTTCGAAGGGATTGGAAATTTGCAAGATTGGGTGCTATCGTTCTTTTAGCAGTTACTATGCTTTCCAGTAGGAGCTTAGGAGGTCTGTTTGCCTTGTAGAAATTAAAACACTGGGTGGCCTTTCCTTTCTTATTTTTGTTGATAAATTTTAGTGCTTTGCACTGATTAAATGTTGAGTTTTATTGAGGCCTTTCCTTTTCTCATTTTTCATCCAGTATTTAGGAAACCGTGTGTTGTATTCACGACCACTCTTGCATTGAAAAGAACCTATCTTCCCTCAGATACGTTGAATTTGTTTCTGTTGTTATTTTTAAATGAAGTTGACATAGTTTGTTCTCTTTGGGTTGAATGTAATACGGGAGATTAGTATTTCTATGGAGAAATACTTGGTGTTCCCTGACCAGTAAGTGTGAAGTGCATTTTACTCATTACTAAATTTCATCTTTGACTTATATCAGTGTTCTTATCGTTTTATCAGAATTGGGGCTTTATGCTGTTTAGTGTGACGACATGTTTTGTAAGCTCCATATATTTTTACGGTGCTTGAATTGCCTGATCTGATTTATGAATCCATTTGTTGGTCCATTGCAGGTTTCTTCTGGGGTTGATCATGATATCTCAAATGAAAAGACCTTGATAAATTTTCTTCTGATGAAACATGGAGGACCCATTTTTACATCTTGCAAGCTTGAGCTCTTATATAGCTCAGCAATTTGTTCAATTTATTGGTAAGTTCTCTAAAGAGTTTATCTTATGCATGCACAAAATTATACAACCCCTGAAAATCTATTGTTTTATTTTCTATGTTTACGGCTTCCGATGTGATAAAGGTTTCTGTTCATATTGCAGAAGATCTTGTCTGCATAGATATCCTTGGGTGGTCGGAAAATTTAGTTGGCTTTGGTGGTCAGCATGTAACCTTCACCAGTAACGGGGGTTATAGATCTGTTCATGAAGCTTCCTCATTTTCTTCAAGAGTGTCCAACCAAGGAACAAGCCTTATAATTCGTGAAAGAAGCACCTCCAATCTCAATGATAGCTTACCTGTAAATTCAAGATTAGAGATTGTGAGAAGTAATCAAAGTTATGGAGGTTTCAGCCTCATTTTTGAAGGGTAATCTTTTCATATGTATGCCTTTTTTTCATCCTCTTCAAGGTCATTATGCAGGATATTTATGGATTCCTTGATTATTAGAACCAGAATTAGAACTCCAACTAAAGAAATCATATTATCGTGGTTTTTTCTATTTATTTATTAACACATGTCTTTTTCCACCATTACATAGCCATGACTGTCCTAATTTATTCTGCAGTTGGTTGATCTGGTTGTAGGTTGATGCTTCCAGTATATGGTCTAAGATTTGCTTGGAAACTTATTGTTGCCTCTTGGAGATGTTTTACATCTCATATCCGATGTGCTGTAGTTCGAGTTCAGAGGTTAGTAATCACTCTCTCGCTGTTGGTAAAAATGATACATACTTAAAGCTTGATAAGTATTTTAGATCATTTCTTCCGTTTGATGTTCAATCTTTTAGCAGCATACTGTTGTCTTTCTTTTACTTACTCTTCATTAATCTCTTCAGTGTTATATCTCGTGTCCGTAAAACCTTGCATGGATCTTCTGATGACATTGGGTGGATGCAACGAGCTCCTGAAATGGTTCCTGTAGTTGATGGCTCAGCTAGATTTAGAGAACTACTACAAGATATTAGGTAAAATGTTGGATCTTCCTAGTCACTTTGGAATATAGGGAAAAAAGGCCACATGTTTTTATCTTTGAAAATTGTATTTTTCAGAATAAAGAGAACATATAGTAGTGAGTTCTTGGTCATGTTTTTCTTTTATCGATTGGGATAGGTGCTGAATAACTTGAATATGATACTAAGCCAACTGGACGCACTTAAATCATCACGAAATGCTTCGATGTTCAGCTGATGGGATTTTTCCGAAAGCTATTGCCATGTTTCATTGCACTGAGCTGCTTGTTGTTTCATTAGCCCAACTTAGAACCCCGCGAATGGTGTTATTGCTCTAAATGTGTTAGATTCTCTAAATTTTGTTGCTACTCTGTGTAATGATGAAAGAAGTGATATGTAGCTTTCTTAAGGTGATAGTCATGATCATAACTTCCTCGTCCTATCTACTTGAATGAAATCTACCAAGCAACATTGTATGTTTGTCATTTTACTGATTCTCAATTTAGTAGATTGGATATAGCACATCATTAATTTAAAAGGCTAAAATTCAGCAATATAAGTTATTGCTCTTTTATTTAATGTTGTTGACAGCTTGTTTGATTATGACTTCTTCATGCAAATATGACAAGTAATGAAAGATCATCTTGTTTCAAGTCTTAACACTGAGTCGTATTATCTTATAGCTCTTAGCTTTTGCCTTTCCTAATGGATTCTCCTTGGTAATTACAAATAAAGGAGGGACCAGCATAGTCATTTTACTTGAGAGTCCTTTTTCCCTCTCTGATATTTCCCTTCGTAAATAAACTGAAAAATTCATATTTTGATTAATATAGCTGACGGATCAAAGCCATTGCATTTGGAGATATCATCTAACTGTTTGCTTCTTCAGCAAGTGGATTTTGTCATAAGGATATTATCTTCACTTATTTTGAGTGTCATTAGTCCACCACATAATTTTGGAGTCCTATAGGCATCATACAACTGTGTTAGCTGGACCTTCTCTAGCTATGAATAAAATTCATATGATTATGTGATTGTTGTTCAGATGACAGCCTAGTTCAGTCTTTATATCAATTCGAATCTTTCATTGCAAATGCCTACCTGCCAACTAACCACACTCTTATATTTTTGTAGGAATGGGCAGCACACACTACCGGATTCTTTTGTTTATCTACTAATTCCAGGTTTGATAAATCTCCCGCTTAGTACTACCATAATCAGATTCTAAACGTGTCTCAGATTTCATTCTCTTAAGATATTTTTTTTTTGATCCGTAACATCATTGTACAGGGTTTTTCAGCAATCACGGTCCCTTATATTTTGTGTGCACTAAGAAGTTCTTTTCAAAGATGGGACTAACTTGCCATATTGCTAAGATTCATAGTGAGGTATCTACTAGTCATAACTCATAGATAAAAGAAATCTCATCTGTTAGTATAGTGAATTTGCTCTCAGGAAGTTCTTTTAATCTTCTTCAAACTATGATTCTCCGTAACTGATGGATCATTTATCACTAAATGAAGGCATCCGTGGAACAAAATGCATGGGAATTGAAGCAATACATCGAGGAGTTACACTGGGGGTCTGGCAAACGTGTAATGCTGCTTGGTCACAGTAAGGGTGGGGTCGACGCCTCCGCCGCTTTGTCAAAATATTGGCATGAATTAAAGGATAAAGTTGCAGGGCTGGCATTTGTGCAGAGCCCTTATGGTGGGACGCCTGTTGCATCAGATATTCTTCGTGAAGGCCAGATTGCTGACAAGGAAACGCGAAGGATCATGGAACTTTTAATATGCAAGATAATTAAGGTAATTCCTTGTCTCACGACTATTTTGGTTTAGTTAAAAAATTTCTTAGCTGAAATGCTCAACTCTTTTGCATGTTGGAATCCAGAGCCAGTTAAAGGGCTTCCTGTAGCAGTATGATCGCTTTCAATTTCCCAAACATTGATGCTCTTAGTCTATACCTTACATTTTGGAGTAATTGCCGTGATATTGTTTTATAATGCATACTTGTAAAGTTTTTCAAAACCAACAGTTTTGTCTTAATTCTTGATAACATCAAAAGCTGAAAAATAAGCATCATCTGGGAGCATCCTGTTTATATAATTAATGATACCTATACATGCTTTATTCACAAATTAACTGATCATGCTGGATGCTGGATTTGAAGGGGAGCTTTGGCGTAACTGGTAAAGTTACTGCTATGTGACCATGAGGTCACAAATTCGAGCCGTGGAAACTGCCTCTTGCAGAAATATAGGGTAAAACTACATATACTAGACCCTTGTGGTCCGGTCCTCCCCGACCTCGCGCATAACGGGAGCTTAGTGCACGGGGTTGCCCTTTTTGATGCTGGATCCTAGATATCTATTATATACAACCTGTAACAATTCAAGTTCATTACTTCCCAAGGTTATGCTGGTTTGTACTGTAAACGACTAGAATATAAGGAAATGGAAGTGATAATTAATTATTAGTCAAAAATACTTGGTTATTAAGAAACATAATATGTACCTCTGGTGACATTTAAATTCCTCATCCCCAACCCCAACCCCAAATATTCTATCAATGCCGGATGCATTACACGTTTTAAAAAGCATTTGTGGGATGGCTTTTCAATAGTGCCACGATTAAACAAATTTTCCCAATGGTGTGAATATTGTCGTGGTTTTAAATGAATTTCAGTATTCTCTTTTCTTGATGTCAACAGTCTAATGACTATTCTACATTTAACCATTGCATACCTGTTTCATGTTTCTCTATCACATATTGTCAGGAAGTTTGTGCATAATAAGTGTATACTCTAACATTTTTAACATGCCTTGGTATGTAGCTTGCTTGATAGTTTGTTCATTCTTTATTAGGGTGACATACGGGCATTAGAGGATCTCACATATGAGAAGCGACAGGAGTTCATAAAAAACCACAAGCTTCCTGACGATATTCCTCTCATCTCCTTCCATTCTGAAGCCAGTATAGCGCTGAACGTAATAGCAACAATGTCCCATATTGCACATGCTGAACTTCCTTGGCTACCTTTGCCTGGATTTGGTGACAATGACTCAGCCGATGTCATCCAAGCAGGCTGCAAGGTGCCTGTTATAGTTCCTGTTTCTGCTGGACTCGCTCTTTGTGCACTCCACCTGCAATTAAGGTATGGAGAGAAGAGTGACGGTTTAGTGACCTGCCGTGATGCTGAAGTGCCCGGTTCAGTGGTAGTAAAACCAGACATGAAGCTTGATCATGCTTGGATGGTATATTCATCATGGAAAAAGGACCCAAATGAACCGGATGCTAGTGAAATGTGTGAAGCTTTGTTAACTATGCTTGTGGAACTCGGTAAGAACAGAAAGAAGCTTTGTTAACTTTGCATATCATGTCAGATCAATCCTTTGACAATCAAGTTCCTAATACTAGATGGAAATGAAATATCATATGTTTGTTCCAACATTTTCTGATTAATATGGTAGGATATGGTTTTATTTTAAGCTACTAGTCCCCGAAAAGTATTGGTTGGTTCCTTTTTCACTTTTTTTTCCCTCCCTATTTTGGGTTGCACCTCAGGAGAAAAGTATCTTAAAGAAAAAGAGACTTGAAATTTGATATTGAAACAAAATGAGGGGTTCAAATTGCTAGTAGCTGGTAATTTATTTATTTATTTTATTTTATGTCTTCACTAAACATGTCAATATTTTGATTCGAGAGTGTTTGGTTGCTTAATTCAGTTTATTTTGAAATCATGAATTAATGTGAAAATTGCGTCCTTTTTGAGTTTAATAACATATACTCAAAAGTTAGAAGAATGTGGTTTTTCTTCTTTCTGAGTCATTTAAATTTCAATATTAGAGCTCTAGATAAGTTATGTTCTTTATAAAATAAAGTATGTAAAGTAAATAAACCAAAGACAAGTATAGGAGGGAGAATGATATATTATTCAATTTCAAATTTATGTACATAATGAACCGAAAAACTTCTCTATTTATAGAAAAAAGGAAGCAACTGTGAGGCTTTTCAGGAAGCAGTTGCAAGACTTTTCAGGAAGCAACCGTGAGGCTTTCTTGAGCTGCTTGTAAGCTGTCTTCATCAGCTGCTCGTAGATAAATTTCAATAGTGTACATAAGAGATAATCTTCTTCGGTAAGATTATGTAAAGCAGAGTAATAATGGACATTCACAATATAATATTTTCATAACACTCCCCATTGGTTGTTCATTAAAAGATAATGTGCCTTGTTAAAACCTTAATAGGAAAAATTCAGTGGAAAAAAATCGTGGTGAAGGAAAAAGAGTACACATATTTAGTAATATGAATTACTAGCTGCCTCGTTAGAAACCTTACAAGAAAAATCCCAAAAATATTAGTAAAAGAAAAGGAGTACATCACGTATTTTACTCCCCATAATGAAAACCTTGTTTCAAATATTTGAGTTTCCGCGTTCATGTATAACATCTTCTCAAAAGTTGAAGTTAGCAAAGATTTAGTGAATATGTCGGATTTTCACTTGAACGGATCTGTTGCACATCATTGTCACCATTTTTCTGAAGATCATGTGTGTAAAATAAATTTGGTAAAATGTGCTTCGTTCTATCTCCTTTTATAAATCCTCCCTTCAATTAGGCTATACGTGTAGCATTGTCTTCGTATAAAATTGTGGATCTTTTATCATATTTCAAGCCATATTTTTCTCGAATAAAATGAACCATTGATCTCAACCATACACATTCCCTACTTACTTCATGAATAGCTATTATCTCAGCATCATTTGAAAGAGTGGCAACAACAGATTGCTTTGTGGAGCGCCATGATATAACAATACCTCAACATGCAAACACTAACCGATTTGAGATCGAGCTTTATGGTGATCAGATAAATAACCTGCATATGCTTAACCAATAAGGTTTGCGCTACCTTTGTTAGCATAAAAACAAAACTATATCAAGAGTTCCCTTTAAATATCATGATATATTGTTAATCCCATTCCAATGTCTTCGTATAGGAAAAGAGGTATATCTTGTTAGTAAATTAACAAAAAATGCTATGTCACACCTTATAGCATTAGCAAGATACAAAAGTGCACCAATTGCACTGAGATAGGGTGTTTCAGGACCAAGGAGTTCCTCATCCTCTTCTGGAGGTCTGAACGGATCCTTATTCACTTCAAGTGATCAGCAATCATTAGTGTACTCAATGGGTACGCTTTGTCCATGTAAAAGTGTTTTAAGATCCTTTCTGTATAGGCAGATTGATGAATAAAGATCCTATCTGCTAAATGTTCAATTTGCAGACCAAGACAAAGTTTTGTCTTTCCAAAATCTTCATCTCAAATTCTTCCTTAGATATTCAATTACCTTTTGGAGCTCTTATGGAGTTCCAACAAGATTTATGTCATCAACATAAACAGTAAGTATAACAAATTCTGATGCCATTTTCTTTATAAAAATACATGGACAAATAACATCATTTATGTAACCTTCTTTCAACAAATATTCGCTGAGGTAATTATACCACATGGCTCAAATTGCTTTAAACTGTAAAAAGATCTTTGTAATCTTATTGAATTTATTTCTCGAGATTTTGAATTTGCTTCAAGCATTTTAAATTCTTCAGGGATGTTCATGTGTATTTCATTATTAAGTGAACCGTACATGTAAGCTGTAACTACATCCATTAGGCGTATTTAAAACTTTTCATGTAGGGCTAAACTGATGAGACATCGAAATGTTATGACATCCATAACAAGTGAATATGTTTCTTCAAAATAGACTCCAGGTTATTGTGAGAATCCTTGTGCAGCGAGGCGAGCTTTTTATCTTTAAATTTCATTTTTATCATTCCCTTTTCACACAAAAGCCCACTTATGACCAACTAGTTCTATAGCAGCAGGTGTTTGGACTACTGGTCCAAAGACCTCCCTTTTAGCAAGCGAGTTCAATTCTAATTGAATTGCCTCTTGCCATTTTGGCCAATCAAATTTTTGTTGACATTCTTCGATAGATCGGGGTTCAAGATCCTCACTATCTTGCATAATGTTAAGTGCAACATTATATGCTAAAACAATATCTACCACTATTTCAGATCGGTTTAAATTAATCCCATCACCAGTAGAACTTATTAAAAGTTTCTCGCTCACTTGAGTCTCGGTTCATTTATTTCTTCAGGAAACTCAGAACTAATCAGATCTTAGGTCTCTTTAGGAGATCCCTTCATAGTATCATTTTGATTATTTGTCGATTTTCATTTTCTAGGATTTCTATCCTTAGAACCCAAAACCCTACCACACTTCAGGCGTGCTTTAGGTTCACTAGCTCTCATGCTAGTAGAGGGTCCTGGTGGGATATCACTTCAGATAGGCACATTCTCTGGAGGGATATGTGACTTTGTTATCCTTTTCAAATCAATAAATGCGTTTAGCATTTGATTTGCTATATTTTGTAAATGGATGATCTTCTGGACCTCTTGATTACATATAGGGGTACGTGTATCAAAATGAGATGATGAAACTTTTCACACAATTTCTCTTTCGATTTCCTTTTTCTTACCCCTAATTGTGGGAAATTTATTTCATCAAATTGACAATCTGCAAATCGAGCAGTAAATAAATCTCTCGTCAATGGTTCAACATAGCGAATACTAGCGAGTGGTTCAAATCCATCATATATTCTTAACCTTCTCTGGGGGACCCATCTTACTGCGATGCAGTGGTGCTATTGGCACATATACAACACATCCAAAAATTTATAGATGAGCAATATTTTATTCATGACCAAAAACTAATTGTGACGGAGAGTATTTATCATAATGCGTCGGTCTAAGACGAATAAGTGATGCTTCATGCAAGATAGCATGGCCCCAAATAGTATTGGGAAATTTTATTTTCATAAGTAGTGGTCTTACTATCAATTTCAGGCGTTTAACAAAAGACACTGCAAAGCCATTTTGGGATGAACATAAGCAACATGATGTTAACTTTTATTCCAACTGATAGACAATAATCATCAAAAGCTTGAGATTGAATTCTCCAGCATTATCAAGGCGAATAGCCTTTATAGGATAATATAGGAATTGTGCTCTTAATTGAATTATGCCCACTCGAATTTTCAATAATTCATCTCATCATTATTGATCCAGGATGGTCCAAGCGGCCATGCCAAACACAAAAGTGTTGAATCAGTATACTTCTGATTTACGATAGAGTGCTTCAACTGTACTAATCTTTGGATAGTATAATCAAAAAAATAAAGTTGGTAAATTTTTTGCAATGCACTTCTGTCAGAAAACATTATTTGTAATATAAAGATATTCCACATTCATTTCATTTATTGTCTCAATATGATACCTATTTCGGCGGGATATCTATAAATCTCAACAAGTTTCGTCGAGACTTGGAAGAGAACAATGCATTGTCTATAATAAGTTTTGACAGAAATATAATGGTTCTTCTGGAGCCTTCAATCAATCTTATATTACCGAAAATTGTAGAAACATTTGCTTTTTTCCTACGCAAATAAGAAAAGTATTTTTGATCTTTGAATATGCATGAGTTGTTCCGCTATCAATTACACAAATATTTTCATGATTGGTCTTCCATCCAAACATAATTTGGGGATTATCCATATTCTTAAAAATGACATAAACAAAATATAATATACTAAACATCGTTATTAAAGAATAACTTTTATTATGTACAACAATTACATAATTATACTATCTACTATAAACAACAAAAATTAAAGTATTTAAATTTTTACAGATTCAGCACTGATCACATGACTTGTTTCTCCTTCTGGGAGTACAAAGTAATCATCTTTCTCCAAATGCATGAAGTCTAAATTATATTTAGAAATAAAATTTGCTTCAATATTTTTTTCTGTTTATTTTAGGGAGACTTGATAAAGGTTAACCAGGTCCTTTGGCGTAAGACAAGTACGTGGCCAGTGCCCTTTTTCTCTATATCTATAGCATACATTTTCTGCATTTGTTTCTTGCACCGCTTCATGCTTTTGTTCCTTCCTTTTTCACTGCTGGTGGTGAGGAGGGTTCTTTGGTGAATTCATATTACCATGACTAGAGTTTCTTCCCCAACCACGATCATGACCACGATTGGGGCCATGACCTCTTCCACGATTAGCTTGGTAGAAGTTCGTCTCATTCACTTAAGGGAATGGGCAAGAACCAGTAGGTCAGATTTCATGATTTTTCATTAATAGCCCATTATGTTTGACCAGCGACAAGAATATGTAAAATAAGTTTAGAATATTTTTTGAATCGCATCTCTCGATATTGCTGCTGCAGGAGCATATTAGAGGCATGAAAAGTGATAAAAGTTTTCTCCAACATATTTATGAACAGTAAATATTACCACATAATTTTATTGGGAAATAATTCTGAATATAACAGAATTATGCTCACTGATCGATTTAAAATCTTGTAGCCTTAAATGAGTATTCATAACGTGCCTGTGGAAGAACGGTGATCATATCTATCTTTCAAATTATTCCACGGTATAACTGGATCTTTAACAATGCGATATTCTATTTTCAAGCATTTATCAAGGTGCTAGCGTAAGAATATCATTGCTTTGGCACAGTCTTGGTTTATTGCTTGATTTTTATCCTTGATCGTGTCTTGTAGACCCATCGCATCAAGATGAATTTCAGCATCAAGCACTCAAGACATGTAGCTTTTGCCCGATATATCCAGGACTACAAATTCAAGTTTCGAAAGATTTGAAATTATTTAGAACCAAAAAACTTCGTACCTCAGTCACTTTCAAAGTATTTGCTCGAGATGACACAGTCTCGTGCTGATAACGTGTTATAAAATAAAGACTATAAAGTAAATAAACCAAAGACAAGTATAGAAAGAGACTGATATTATTCAACTTCAAACTTATGTACATATGAACTGAACACTCCTCTATTTATAAAAGAAAGGAAGCAGTTGCGAGACTTTTTCGGAAGCAACTGCAAGGCTTTTCAGGAAGCCACTGTGAAGCTTTTCTTGAGCTGCTTGTAAGCTGTCTGCATGAGCTGCTGGCAACATGCATGTTTAATAAGAAGCTGCTGCAAGTCATTTTATTGAGTTGCTTGCAACCTTCCTGAATCAGCTTTGTAGATAAATTTCAATAGAGTACTAAACGGATAATCTTCTTTCAGGAAGATTATCTACATCGGAGTAATAAATAATAATCCATAATATAATATTTTCATAACATTGTTATAAATTTTCAGACTACCCAGGCCATTGAACACCCTTGTCAAAGGGGAGAAAACCAAAAAATAGCTTGATTTACAATTGCTAACTAAAAATTATCCATAGTTTAAAAAGTAGTTGAAATTTATTCACTTTTTATGTATAAATAAAACTTAAACAAAAATCACCCTTAAAATCCGAAAAATTTCCAGCATTATATGCTAAAGTTTGAATTTTCTACATCTGAGATTCCATTTATACGCAGGAGCTCCATACTCAATCATATTATGTTGAAACTTTCTGTATTTCAGTTAGGATATTTTGGTCCAGTTTTATCTCTATATAAAATAGTAATTATTTTAATAACTTTATAAATACAAACTATTTTTCAGTTACCAACCCGAAAACCGGCTAATTCATACTACTTGACTTGACGAAGCTGAGACCGCTGGCGCAGCGGCAAAGGGTGTTCATAATCATCTGAAAGGCCTGGGTTTCTTGCTTCCAGCATTTTGTTTTTTCATAGGCCTTTTTTGAAAAAACAAAGCAGGCGCATATTTCACGAACTGCTAACGATAAAAGTTTTGACTTTCCTTTTAAAAAAAAAAAGGTTAATGATAATTAACAAATCTAAAAACTCAACATCAACAACTCTTTAAAAAATAGATTTCTCCGAGTGAACTTGTGTATTCCGAGATCCAAACGATATGCATTTTCAGATAGAAAATTCTTCATACAATATATTGGTTTTATCTTCTTTAAAATGCTTGATTACTGCATCATAATATTGAACCAAACATCCTTTCCGAAAAGAATATGTATTAGTCTCCCTTAGCATGTGGATAGTTCATTTCAGGAATATGTGAGCTAGCTAGAGGATGCTATTATGATCATTTTTATGTAAAAGAAGACTAATACATCAATAAACCTTCTCGCACCAATCACAGGTAAATAAGGGAGTGACTTGCTTATTTCAAATGTTTTCCTCTAGAGAATAAGAGTATAGTGTATCTTTTTAGTAACGGGATCATGTAACGAAAAAATTAAGGTGCATGTGAAATGTTACGCGGCGCCTTCCTGAGATTTCTTGGAAGGGCGACGTAACGTTTGCAATCGATGACCATGCAGTTACTGATGCCAAATGGGATCCTCTCCGTATGCTAAACGAGACTGTTAGTGCTGTACGGAAAAACCAATGTCAAGAGCAATTGAGAGAACAAAAAAGTGTATGAGAATGAAAAAAAATCACTCTACTAGGAATATGATCCAAAGAACCCCTCCATTCCAACCTTGACAACCCCAGCATAGCCAACATCACGATCGTAGCGTGACAATCAAGAATAGTATAATAGGAAAAGAATCAATACATTCCCAAGATCACCTCAAAATTGACCATATTAAGCAATAGAAGGTCAACTATAGTCTTAGAACCCTAGAACCCCCGGTGACAACCAAACAAGACATATACACATGATCTACCACAATAGAATCACCAACAAGTATAGACACATGTATAGAGATATCAAAGGAACCACAAGGCATATCCAAATAAGGAGCATAATATGATGACGTATAAGAATAAGTGTATGGTGGAATACTACTGAAGCACCATGTGGCACACCGAAATAATACTTGTGATCATAGAATCAGAAGCAACTGCCTTTAGCCTTCCTCGGAATACATAACATTGGGTATATCCTCCACCTAACCGACATCCCCCTCTTGGATGGACTCGAACAGACAGGGATCTACACCTCAATAGATGTGCGGGTTGTGTAGCTCCTAGTGTCAAAATCATGAAATGGGTGCCGTGACACAGTACATTGATCAAAATCCTGGGGCACTCCCTCTTGAGATGACTCGTCTCAAAAATGAAAGCAACCCCTCCTCGAGTGAGGTTGTTGGCTTTGTGATGTCCTTGAGGACCTAAATGTTAGTTGAAAGAACCTTTAACAGATGGTGCACGGTATGAACTCTTTGCTAGCAGTACACTAAAGATGTCTGACATGACCGAGCACTGTATCAACCATGGCTGACTAAAGAACCACCATGAATTTAATGGGCTGACCGAAAATGCCTGAAAGGACGACCTTTACTGTGATGCCACTGACCTCCAGATGAGGCACAATGTGATGACCCAAAGGGTCATTTTATAAATTAAGACTCAATTCCAGGCTCATTATCCTTAAAAAAGATTATTTTATTTACCTCAATTTACGTGCACAGTTCGGACATAAAACCAGAAAGCTTTTGTGTGAAAATATGAGAAATAGTAATTTCTAGAGTTAAATTGGTTTTAGTTGACTTTGGTCAATATTTTGAGTAAATGGACCCAGATATGTGTTCCGATGATCCCGGGAAGCCCGCAGTAAAATATGGGACTTGGACGTATGCCCGGAATTGAATTCCGAGGTCCCTAGCCTTAGAAACAATTTTTGAAGAATATTGTTCAGCTGGTTATAACAAGAATTAAAGAAATGAAATAATATGTGAAATTGTTGGTATCAGGCCCGTATTTTGGTTCCGGAGCCCCGAACAAGTTTGTTATGATATTTAAGTCCTATCTGTAAAATTTGATCAGAATCGGAGTTGGTTTGACGTGATTCGGACGTCCGGTTAAAAAGTTAGAAATTTGAGTGTTCTTGAGGAAATCTGGAGTTTTGAGGTTAAATTTGTAGATTTTGATGTTATTTTGATGATTTGATCGCACGAGCAAGTCCGTATGATGTTTTTAGACTTGCGTGCATGTTTGGTTTGGAGCCCCCCAGGGCTCGGGTGAGTTTTGGGGTAGGCTACGAAGTGGCTAGACTTAGAAAATTTCATCACAGCTGAAAATCTGGTGTTGCAGGCCTCTGATCTCACATTTGCGAGATAAGGTTTCGCATTAGCGAGTCCTCGGCCAGCCCTAGATCTCGCAAATGCGAGATTCCTGTTTGCAAATGCGAGGCAGCGAAATGTCGCAAATGCGACAAATTTATCGCAAAGGCGATGACTGCCCAAAATCGAAGGGTTCGCAAATGCGAGATCCGCACCCAGTTAAATCAGATTTTAGATGGGGTTTTCACTTCTTTTTCAATTCTCTCAAACCCTAAACCTCCATAGGCGATTTTTCAAAGACCCAAACTTCTCCAAATCATTGGTAAGTGATCTCTAACTAACTCCTTTCATTCCTTAACAACTTTTAACAAGATTTCAACCAAAAATCTAGAGTTTTCATGGTAAAAATTGGGGTTTTTGGGTAGAACTTAGGAATTTCAAAATTTGGGGATTTAGACCTCGAATTGAGGTCGGATTCCAAACCCAATTGTATATCCGGGCTTGGGGGAGATTGGGTAAACGGGTTTTGGTCCGAACCTCGAGTTTAGACCTAGCGGGCCTGGGGTCGATTTTTGTATTTTGATAAGAAAACATAGGAAAACCATAGAGTTCATTATAGTTGATTCCTTTAAGCAATAATTGATATTGAACCAATTTTGATTAGATTCGAGCGGGTTAGAGGCAAATTCTAAAGGGAAGGCCATGCTAGAGCAGTGATTGCTTGTGGGATTGAGGTAAGTGCTTGATTTAACCTTGACTTGAGGGAATATGAATCTCCAACTTGATTTTTATGTGAATTTGCATGTGTGTGGTGTATAGGTGAGGTGATGAGTACCTATGCACTACTAAAGTACATGCTTAACATGACCCCTTCCCCGTTTCCAATTATTGCTACCCGGCTTAATTGTTTTATGATCATTGATGATTATATGTCTATTTGGATTCGTTAACTTATTGTTAAGTATTGCTTCAAGTATTTTTCCTGGGTTTTGTTATGATTAATAAAGATTGAGCTGGTTGTCAGTGTTACATTATACATTTCAGCTGGTTTCGTTGTGTAGTGATAATTGGTGAAGTTTCTAAATAGTACAATTTCCTGTTTATGATAATTAAGATTTAAGTATTGAAATGTTTGGAATCTGATTTGTGAAACTTTATTATAAATAAAGAGATGAAATGTGATTTGTCTGGTGGGAGCGGATTGCACACCGCAACAAGGAGTAATAAGGGTGGACAGGTGGGATTGGGTTGCATGCCACAATAGGAGAAATAAGGGTGATATATATTGTAACGACCCGGTCGGTCGTTTTGAGAGTTAGCGCCCTGATTCCCTAATAAATTCTTATCCCATGTCTATTTGTGTTATTGGAACTTTTCGGAGCGTTGAGTGGTGAAATTCAGAGTGATTTTGGGCACATAGTCCTTTAATGTGAATTTTAGCTTTAGAAATAGGACCGTAGCTAGAACTGTGTGAAGACGAATCTGGAATGGAATTCTGTCGACTTCGTTAGCTCGGTTGTGTGATTTCGGGGTTAAGAGCGAGTTCAGAATGTGTTTTCGGGGTTGGTTGTAGATTTAGTTTCGAATTGGCGAAAGTTAGAATTTCGACGATTTCGGCCGATAGTTAAATTTTTTATATCGGACTCGGAATGGAATTCCGAAAGCGACAGCAGGTCCGTAATGCCATTTGTGACCTGTGTGCAAAATTTGAGGTCATTCGGACGAGTTTAGACATAATTCGGCATCGGATGTGGAATTTAGAAATTTCATAAGTTCATAGGCTTGAATCTATGCATATTTAATGATTTTTATGTTATGAGACGTGTTTTTAAGGCTCGACCAAGTTTAGATAAGGTATTAGGACTGGTTAGTAAGGTTGGTTGAGGTTCCGGGGGCCTTGGGGATGTTTCGGATGCCCATCGAGTGAATTTAGAACTTGGAAGAACAGCTGAACCATTGTTGGTTCTGGTGTCTCGCACCTGCGATGGACCTTTCGCAGCTGCGGGCGAGGGGCTCGCAGGTGTGGACTTGGACAAGTCACCCAGTCCTCGCAGGTGCAGTTGGTTTTTCGCAGATGCGGAGCCGCAGGTGCGGCCAATTGACCGCAGGTGCGGCCCCAGGCCTTTTAGTGGGTTTTCGCACCTGCGATGGAATTTCCGCAGGTGCGGTCCAAGGGGGCGTAGGTACGGAAATCGCTGGGCAGATATATCATATTCGAGGGCTTGCATTTCATAACTTCTAAATCATTTGGAGCTTGGGTGTAGGCGATTTGGAGTGGGTTTTGAGGATAAGCTTCATAGGTAAAGATTCCTAACCCTATTCCCTTTGTATATCATTAATCTATGTCCATTTCTTCCATGCAATTAAGGGATTTAGGTGAAAAATCATGCAAATGGGAAAAAGTTTCCCTAATTAGAAAATCTGAGAATTTAATAGGATTTTGTCGCCGGTTTTTGATGATTCTTGTTCGTGTGAGTTCGTGAGTGAATGGGTGTTCTAAATTTGTAATTTTCACTCGATTCCGAGGCGTGGGCCCGGGAAACTTTTTGGGCGAATTTCCTAATTTCGCGTATTAGCTTCGAATTTATTAGCTGTCTTGATTCCTTAAAGTGTTATTTACATTATGCAATCGAATTTATTAGATTTGGGCCACCCCGAGTCGTATACTCGTGGCAAGAGCGTGGTATTGAGTTGATTAGCGTAGTCAAGGTAAGTGGCTTGCCTAACTCTGTGTTGGGGACTTCCCCTTAGGCATTTTTATACTGATTTTTGTTACGTGGACGCCGTGTACTTGAGGTGACGAGTGCGTACACGGGTCATAGTTGCTAAATTTCACTCTTTCCTTCCATGGCATCACTCATTTTCATTCCTTTATTACTGTTCCCTATTTTAACTGAGTAGTTATCTTAAGAATAAGCATGCCCATCTGTCCTTACTTGATTTCCTCTTAATTGCTACTAGTTGCACCATGCTTAGGTAGTTTTACTGTATTCTTGCCTGTTGATTTTTTTTCTTTTTCATGAACAGTTTAATTAAGCCGTATCCGACATACTTCTGCATTGCATATCTAAATTGGGACTACGGACCGAGATCCGGGAGCTTTCCCCCTGTACCACATTGCATATTTAAATTGGGACTACGAACATAGATCCGGGAGCTTTCCCCCTGTACTGAATTCCATATTTAAATTGGGACTACGGACTGAGATCCGGGAGCTTGCCCCATGTGCAGAACCAGTTACCAGTGCACCGTACATTGGCTAGGCGTATCTCAGCAGCTGTTTAGGAGACTACAAGGTCATTCTGCCACGTCCGCAGGATCTCACGAATCTCCTTCCTACTCCAGTATAGTTATAGAATATATATATATATATATATATATATATATATATATATATATTTTTTCCTTACTCCTTTGTATAGAGCTACAATAGTTCGAGTTTGTGACTTTGTGATGTTCCGGGTTTCGGGAAAGTAAAAGCTGTAAATGTCAAGCGGCTAAATTTTATAGTATTGCTTCTTCTTATTGTTTCTATTATTGCTTTGTATTATTTTCCGAAAATTCTAGGCTTACCTAGTGGTAGAGACTAGGTGCCATTACGAGACCATTTGGAGGGTAACTCGGGTCGTGAGAAGTTGGTATCAAAGCATCTAGGTTCATAGGAGTCACAAGTCACAAGACGGTTTATTAGAGTCTCGCAGATCGGTGCGGAGACGTCCGTATCTATCTTTGAGAGGCTATGTAACTATTAAGAACAGTCATATTCTTTGAAATTTTGTGTCGTGCTAGTTACTGTCATCAAAATTCTAAAATTCTATTCTACTCTTGCTCACAAATGGTGTGGACCCGTACCGGACGTACTGATGATCAGGAACCCGAGCCCCCATCCAGAGCCACCAGAGACAGGGGCCGGGGTAGAGGACGAGCACGCGGTGCAGCCCGAGCACCGACAGAGCAGAGTCGGAGGATCCCCTTGCAACTATAGTTGGAGGGGCACAGGAGGTCCTTACTATTACTCCAGCCCTCCAGGAGACTTTGGCTCAGTTCCTGAGTGCCTTCAGCACTCTGTCTTAGGCGGGACTACTCCCGATAGCTCCAGATGCATCCCAGGTCGGGGGAGGGGCACAAACTCTCGCAGCCCGCACTTCTGAGCAGAGGGTCCATATTGGGAAGATTCTAGAGTATATTCCTATGCCCCCAGTAGCTCCAGCTCAGCATGAGGCTAGGGTTGCTGTTTCTGAGGTAGAGAAGCTCCGACGTGAGAGGTACAAGAAGTACCACCCACCTGAGTTCAGCGGATTAGATTCAGATGACGCCCTGGGTTTTCTTGAGGAGTGTCATCGCATTCTCTGCACTATGGGTATTGTGGAGACGAGTGGGGTTTCTTTCACCGCTTTCCAGCTGAGAGGAGCAGCCTATCAGTGGTGGCGTGCTTTTGAGCTGAGTAGTCCGGACGAGGCAGCTTCACTTACTTGGTCTTAGTTCTCCGAGATGTTCTTACTTGAGTTTGTCCCTTAGAGCCTCAGGGATGCTTGGCGTGCGGAGTTTGAGCAGCTACGCCAGGGTACCATGACTGTGTCAGAGTATGCAGTCCGTTACATCGATTTGGCTCGTCATGCACCAACTTTGGTTGTCACTTTCAGAGAGAGGGTTCGACGCTTTATTGAGGGACTCCACCCCAGTATTCGGACTAGCATGGTCAGAGAGCTAGAGACAGATATCACTTACCAGCAGATCGTGAGTATTTCCCGGAGGATTGAGAGTATGTTAGCCCGGGACAGGGAGGAGAGAGAGGCCAAGAGGTCTCGAGAGACTGGTCACTGTTCAGGAGTTCGTGCACCAGCAACACATTATGGTAAGGGTTTTGTGAGTCGCCCCATTCATTCATCCCTTCCAACAGCCAGTGGTATTCCAGCTCCTCCTAGACCTCAGGAGCCTTATTATGCACCACCAGTATCTTATGTGCCTCCTGCTCGAGGTGCTATCACTGGCCAGTCCAGCAGGACAATTCAGAGTCAGAAGCAGCCGCCACGTCCTCCAGAGGTTTTTCTGGGTGTGGTGACCCTCTTCATGTGATTAGAGATTGCCCCAAAGCTATGAGAGGTGCACCACCTCAGACTTATCAGGTTCCACGTCTTCCACCGGGTCCTCCAGCTATTCTCCCAGCCCCAACTGCTACCCCACCTTCTCAGACAGCTCGAGGTAGAGGTCGGGGAGGTCGAGGTCACCCTAGAGGGGGAGGCCATGCCAGATATTATGCTCTTCCAGCCCGTTCAGAAGCCGTTGCTTCAGATTCGGTCATCACAAGTATTGTCCCTGTTTTTCATAGGGATGCATCCGTGTTATTTGATCCAGGTTCTACGTACTCATATGTATCTTCTTACTTTGCTTCACATTTGGGGATATCTCGGGATTCTTTGAGTTTCCCCGTATATGTTTCTACTCCTGGGGGAGATTCTCTTGTTGTGGACCGTGTATATCGGTCGTGTTTGATTGTTATTAGTGGTTTTGAGACTAGGGCTGACTTACTATTACTCAGCATGGTAGATTTCGACGTTATATTGGGTATGGATTGGCTGTCTCCCTACCATGCTATTCTTGATTGTCATGCCAACACCGTGACGCTGGCTATGCCAGGACTACCAAGGTTAGAGTGGAGAGGCTCCTTAGAGTATACTCCCAATCGAGTCATTTCTTTTCTTCAGGCTTAGTGGATGGTTAAAAAGGGGTGTGATGCGTATCTGGCTTATGTGAGAGATGTTAGTGCTGAGACCCCTAAAGTTGAGTCAGTCCCCATTGTCAAGTATTATCCTGATTTTTTTCCAGCTGATCTTTCGGGTATGCCGTCCGACAGAGATATTGATTTCAGCATTGACTTGTTGCCAGACACTCAGCCCATTTCTATTCCTCGTTATCGCATGGCTTCTCCTAAGTTGAAGGAGCAGTTGCAGGAGTTTCTTGACAAAGGTTTCATCAGGCCCAGTGTATCACCTTGGGGTGCTCCAGTGTTATTTGTGAAGAAAAAGGATGGTTCGATGCGTATGTGTATTGACTACCGGCAACTGAATAGGGTGACAGTGAAGAACAGGTACCCATTGCCCCATATTGATGATTTATTTGACCAGTTATAGGGTGCTAGGGTGTTCTCCAAGATTGATCTGCGTTCGTGTTATCATCAGTTGAAGATGCAGGAGCCGGATATCCTGAAGACTGCCTTCAGGACCAGATATGACCACTATCCTTGTTATGTCATTTGGGCTGACCAATGCCCCAACAGCCTTTATGCACCTGATGCACAATGTATTTCGGGCTTATCTTGATACTTTCGTCATCGTGTTGATTGATGACACTCTGGTATGTTCTCGGTCCCAGGAGGACCGTGAACAACACTTGAGGTCTGTTATTCAGACATTGAGGGAGAAGAAGTTGTATGCCAAATTTTCTAAGTGTGAATTTTGGCTTGATTCTATGGCATTCCTAGGACATGTGGTGTCTTCAGATGGGATCAAGGTATATCCGAAGAAGGTGGAGGTGGTGCAGAGTTGGCCTAGACCGTCTTCAGCTACTGAGATCCGTAGTTTCCTCGGTTTGGCTGGGTATTATCGCCGTTTGTGGAGGGATTTTCATCCATTGCAACGCCTATGACCAGATTGACCCAGAAGGGTGCCCCTTTTATATGGACTGAGGAGTGTGAGCAGCGCTTTCAGAAGCTCAAGACAGCCCTGACTACAGCTCCTGTGTTGGTATTACCTACCGGTTCCAGGTCCTATACAGTCTATTGTGATGCTTCGAGGATTGTCCTGGGAGCGGTGTTGATGCAGGACGGTAAGGTGATTACCTACGTGTCCAGATAGTTGAAGGTTCATGAGAATAACTATCCAATTCATGATCTCCAGTTGGCAGCGATTGTTCACGCCTTGAAGATATGGCGTCATTATTTATACGGTGTTCCCTGTGAGATTTTCAACATATATTCAAGAAGAAGGACCTCAATTTGCGCTAGCGGAGATGGTTGGAGTTGCTCAAGGATTATGACATCACTATATCATACCACCCGGGGAAGGACAATGTGGTGGCCGACGCCTTGAGTCGCCGGGCGGAGAGTTTGGCCTATCTTCGGGCAGTTGAGAGGCCCTTAGCCTTAGATATTCAGTCCTTAGCCAGTCAGTTCGTGAGGTTGAATCTTTCGGAGCCTTACCGGGTTTTAGCTTGTGTGGTGGCTCGGTCTTCTCTTTATGACCGCATTCGACAGCGCCAGTGTGATGATCCCCACCTTCTGGTTCTTCAGGACAGGGTTCAGCGAAGTGACGCCAGGGATGTGACTAAAGTAATGATGGTGTGATGAGGATGCAGGGTCAGATCTGTGTGCCCAATGTGGATGGGCTTCAGGAGTTGATTCTTGAGGAGGCCCATAGCTCGCGGTATTCCATTCATCCGGGTACCGCGAAGATGTACCAGGATCTGAGACAACACTATTGGTGGAGAAGGATGAAAAAGGATATAGTGGAGTTTGTGGCCAAATGTCTCAACTGTCAGCAAGTCAAATATGAGCATCAGATACCGGGAGGGTTACTTCAGCAGATTGAGCTTCCAGAGTGGAAGTGGGAGCAGATCACCATGGACTTCGTGGTTGGACTTCCTCGAACTTTGAAGAAGTTCGATGCTATTTGGGTGATTGTGAATCTGCTTACTAAGTCAGCCTATTTCCTTCCTGTGTTGACTACATACTCCTCCGAGAGGTTGGCAGAGATTTATATCAGGGAGATTGTTCGCCTCCACGGTATTCCAGTATCTATCATTTCAGACAGAGATACACAGTTCACTTTACGGTTCTGGAGAGCCGTTCAGCAGGAGTTAGGCACCAGGGTAGAGTTGAGTATAGTCTTTAACCCTCAGACGGACGGGCAGTCCGAGCGCACGATTCATATTCTTGAGGATATGCTCCGTGCCTGTGTGATGGATTTCGAAGGGTCATGGGACCGATACTTGCCACTTGCAGAGTTTGCTTATAATAACAGCTACCAGTCCAACATTCAGATGGAGCTTTGTGAGGCTTTGTATGGTAGACGGTGTCGGGCCCCAGTGGGATGGTATGAGCCGGCGAGGCCCGATTATTGGGTACAAATTTGGTTCAGGATGCCCTGGACAAGGGGAAGGTGATTCAGGAGAGACTTCGCACAGCTCAGTCCAGGCAGAAGAGTTATGCGGACCAGAAGGTTCGTGATTTGGCATTTATGGCTGGTGATTGGGTTTTGCTTCGGGTATCGCCTATGAAGAGCGTCATGAGGTTCGGGAAGAAGGGTAAGTTGAGTCCGAGATTTATTGGCCCTTTTGAGCTGTTGCGACGTGTTGGAGAGATTGCTTATGAGCTAGCCCTGCCTCCCAACCTAGCAGGAGTTCATTCGGTATTCCACGTCTCCATGCTCCAGAAGTATCACGGTGACTTGACTCATGTTTTGGATTTCAGTTCAGTCCAGTTGGACAAGGATTTATCATACGTTGAGGATCCAATAGCTATATTGGATAGACAAGTCAGAAAGCTCAGGTCAAAGGATATTGCATCAGTAAAAGTTCAGTGGAGTGGTCAGCCGATCGAGGAGGCGACTTGGGAGACCGAGCTTGATATGCGCAATCAGTACCCTCATCTTTTCACAGCTTCAGGTATGTTTCTATACTCGTTCGAGGACGAACGATTTTCTTAAGAGGGGGAGAATGTAACGACCCGGTCGGTCATTTTGAGAGTTAGCGCCACGATCCCCTAATAACTGCTTCTCTCATGTATATTTGTGTTATTGGAACTTTTCGGAGTGTTGAGTGGTGAAATTTCGGAGTGATTTTGGACACATAGTCCTTTAATATGAATTTTAGCTTTAGAAATCAGACTGTAGCTAGAACTTTGTGAAGACGAATCCGGAATGGAATTCCGCCGACCCCGTTAGCTCCGTTGGGTGATTTCGGGGTTAGGAGCGAGTTCGGAATGTGTCTTAGAGGTCGGTTGTAGATTTAGGCTCGAATTGGCGAAAGATAGAATTTCGGCGATTTCGGCCGATAGGTGAAATTTTGATATCAGATTCGGAATAGAATTATGAAAGCGACAGTAGGTCCGTAATGCCATTTGTGACCTGTGTGCAAAATTTGAGGTCATTCGGACGAGTATAGACGTGATTTGGCATCGGATGTGGATTTTAGAAATTTCATAAGTTCTTAGGCATGAATCTATGCATCTTTAATGATTTTTATGTTATGAGACGTGTTTTTAAGGCCCAAGTTTGGATAAGGTATTAGGACTGGTTGGTAAGTTTGGTTGAGGTCCCGGAGACCTCAGGGATGTTTCGGATGCCCATCGGGTGAATTTAGAACTTGGAAGAACAGCTGAACCATTGTTGGTTCTGGTGTCTCGCACCTGTGATGGACCTTCCGCAGGTGCGGACACGCAGGTGCGAGCGAGGGGCTCGCAGGTGTGGACTTGGCCAAGTCACCCAGTCCTCGCAGGTGCGGTTGGTTTTCCGCAGATGCGGCCAATTGACCGCAGGTGCGGCCCCAGGCCTTTTAATGGGTTTTTGCAACTGCAATGGAATTTTTGCAGGTGTGGGACCGCAGTTGCGGTTCAAGGGGGCGCAGGTGCGGGAATCACTGGGCAGATATATCAGATTCGAGGGCTTGCATTTTATAACTTCTAAAATCATTTGGAGCTCGGGTGTAGGCGATTTGGAGTGGGTTTTGAGGATAAGCTTCATAGGTAACAATTTCTAACCCTATTCCCTCTTTATATCATTAATCTATGGCCATTTCTTCCATACAATTAAGGGATTTAGGTGAAAAATCATGCAAATGGGAAAAAGTTTCCCTAATTAGAAAATCCGAGAATGTCGTCGGTTTTTGATGGTTCCTGTTCGTGTCAGTTCATGAGTGAATGGGTGTTCCAAATTTATAACTTTCACTGGACTCCGAGGCGTGGGCTCGGGGGACTTTTTGGGCGAATTTCCTAATTTTGCGTATTAGCTTTGAATTTATAAGCTATCTTGATTCCTTAAAGTGTTATTTACATTATGCAATCGAATTTATTAGATTTGGGCCACCCAGAGTCAGATCCTCGTGGCAAGAGCGTGGTATTGAGTTGATTAGCGCGGTCAATGTAAGTGGCTTTCTTAACTCTATGTTGGGGACTTCCCCTTAGGCATTTTTATACTGATTTTTGTTACGTGGACGCCGTGTACGTGAGGTGACGAGTGCATACACGAGTCATAGTTACTAAATTTCACTCTTTCCTTCCATGGAATTACTCATTTTCATTCCTTTATTACTGTTCCCTGTCTTAACTGAGTAGTTAGCTTAAGAATAAGCATGCCCATCTGTCCTTACTTGATTTCCTCTTAATTACTACTTGTTGCACCATGCTTAGTTAGTTTTACTGTATTGTTGCCTATTGATTTTTTTTCTTTTTCATGAACTATTTAATTAAGTCGTATCCGACATACTTCTGCATTGCATATCTAAATTGGGACTACGGATCGAGATCTGGGAGCTTTCCCCTTGTACCGCATTGCATATTTAAATTGGGACTATAGATAGAGATCCAGGAGCTTTCCCCCTCTACTGCATTGCATATTTAAATTGGGACTACGGACAGAGATCCGTGAGCTTTTCCCCTGTACTGTATAACATATTTAATTTGGGACTATGGACTGAGATCCGGGAGCTTTCCCCTTGTACTGCATTTGCATGTTTACTGTTGGGATATATGCTGTGCTGAGCCGAGGACTCTTTTTCTGTTATTATTTGTTTCATTTCCAATAATTCTGTTTACCAATGCTTATCTATATTTCACTATTTAGATTTATAACTGTCTTGTTTTTAAAACTCAGTAGGGCCTCAACCTGACCTCGGCACTGCTTGACTGGGGTTAGGCTTGGAACTTACTGAGTACCGAATGTGGAGTACTCACGCCCTTCCTGAACATGTTTTCCCCATGTGCAGAATCAGGTACCAGTGCACCGTACAGTGGCTAGGCGTATCTTAGTAGCTGTTTAGGAGACCGCGAGGTAATTCTGCCGCGTCCGCAGGATCTCACGAGTCTCCTTCCTACTCCATTATAGTTATACATATACACATTTTCCTTACTCCTTTGTATAGAGCTACAGTAGTTCAGAGTTTGTGACTTTGTGATGTTCCGGGTTTTGGGAAAGTAAAAGCTGTAAATGCCGAGCGGCTAAATTTTATAGTATTGCTTCTTCTTTACTGTTTCTATTATTGCTTTGTCTTATTTTCCGCAAATTCTAGGCTTACCTAGTTGTAGAGACTAGGTGCTGTCACGAGACCGTTCGGAGGGTAACTCGGGTCGTGACATATATACAGGGAGGAGTAATAAGGGTGGATAGGTGGGATCGGGTTGCACGCCGCAACAAGGAGAGATAAAGTAGAATATTCATGTTTTACTGTTTATAAATTAATGGCTGGAACACTCATTCTTTTATTGTCATTATTTGATATTCTGGTCTTACTGTTATTTAAAGTGAAACTGGTTCTGTTTACAATTGTTGTGACATAAATATTGTGAAAGGCTTTGACCTGAATTGTGAAAATATTTTTTTTTATAAATAAAGAGATGTGATTGTCTGGTGGGAGTGGGTTGCACGCCGTAAGGAGTGATAAGGGTGGACAGGTGGGATCGGGTTGCACACCGCAATAAGAGAAATAAGGGTGATATATATAGGGAGGAGCAATAAGGGTGGACAAGTGGGAGTGGGTTGCGCGCCGCAACAAAGAGAAATAAGGGAGGACATTTATGTTTTACTGATTTTTAAACACAAGGATTTGAAAACTTACTGTTTTACTTTACTGTTTATCATTATGTACTTACGGTTGTTTCAAAGTGGAATTTGGAATCTTATGTGAGAATTGGTTATAGTTCAGACCTGGAAAAGGTGGCTGAGTGATTTTATTCATTGCTACAGATTATTGTTTTGTTTAGTTTAGAATTTCCTTCTTGCTTTATTAGATAATGTTCACATGTTATATTGTTTATGCCTCGCCGTAGCCTAGTCACTATTTCGTCGAGGTTAGGCTCGACACTTACTCGGTACATGGGGTCGGTTGTACTGATACTTGTTATTCGTTTGCGGGAAATCCGGCTAAGAACAATCAGCCAGGCAGGAGCGGACCACTCCAGTTCTCCTAACCACCGTAAGCCATTTTGTTCACCTTACCTTGCACCTTGCGTCCGTCCTTGTGAGACTTCACCGGTGACTCATGAACTACATACGTCCTGATTCCTATACAACCAGGGATATGTAGGCAGATTAGAATCCAGAGTGCGGCCTAAATTTTTCGTACTATTTCCCTCCGGTCAAAATTGGCCATCATATCTTTACCCGACAACTCTTTCATCCTTTCTAGGTAAAGAGGGGCAGTTGTTGATACCCAATTTTTTCCTCAAATTATTTTTAAACTTGTATATATACTTTCAAAATCACTCCTTACAGTAACTCGTATTTTCTCACAGCTTTTCGTATTTTTATCAGATTATTTTACTATTCATTTAACACTTTATATTCCATAATTATTCATAAATGATATAATTTCAAATCAGTTTCTTGCTCAACATGTTATTTATATCCTATTTAATTCCCTTAGGATTTTATTATTTCACAATTTAGCCAATATTGGCATTATTTAGTTAATTTCAGCAGTTTTTGCGATTATAGCACAAATGTGCATTTATACCTTTTTAAAATCAATGAATGATCAATTATAATTTTTATATCTTAGTCAATCGCCTTAATTTCATTTATTTGGTCTCAATTTATATTTCTTACACAACTACTAGCTATTTTATTAATTAATTATCTTATTTAATTGGGTATTTAACGTTTACCCCATTTCTATTTAAATTATAACCAGTATTAAACCCAACCCACCTGAGTCTTTAATATCTAACAAACCCAGCCCAAAACTCATTCATACCCGGCCCAACCCCACACATGATCTGAACCGTTGATCAAATGATATCAACGGTCCATATCAATGTTACCTTAATTAACTCTCAATCACTACCCCCTCCGACCCCTCATTCTCTCAACACTCATTCTCTTTCTATCATTCTCTGTTACTCTCTAGTTCTCTCTAGAAGCCTCCTTTGGTTTCTCTTCTTCGATGGAGTCCATTCATCTTCTCCGGCTGGTTCTCTCACCAGAAACCATGGCTCCTCATCGTCTCATGGCTATTTGTCCACTTTGCACCGGTCCAGTGATACTTTGGGGCCCTCAGGCGAACCTGGAATGGTCCAACTCATCTCCCATGGTCCCATGCCACTTTCCGGCCTCCCCGACCGTTTGAGTAAGGATTACGACCTGTTCCGGCTTAGGCCGGTGCCGTCTTTGAGTTTCTTCCTAATTCTCTGGGTTCCATGAAACCCTAACCCTATGTCTTTCAATTTATTCTAGATCTACTTTAGATCTGTAGTATTACGAAGCTTTTCTATGTTTTTCCCTGAAAACTTATATTTTTAAACGATCTTTCAATTATTCAAACTAGGGTTTCACAAACCCCTTTCAAAAATCGATTTCTTTTACTTCTGCTTTAATGTTATTCTATGCTTTTCTCTGTTAATACGTTTTGATTCAAAACTTCTTACTCAAAATCCCAATTTTTAGGGTTTCAGTCTGTCTTGTTTGCTATGTTTAGCCAAAGTGTATACTTCTCCTAGACTCTCTATGTTCTCTATGTTTCTTACTCTAATTCATGGTTAGGTTTCCTGAATCTCTACTATTCTCTCTCTTAGGGTTTCTCTGAACTCTGGTGATGATTATTGTTTAATGGGTCTGATTATTGATTTAATGGTTATTTATCTGATACTCCTTACTGACTCTATGTATCTCTTTGCAATTTTTCGAATTTTTTTCCTTGATTGTGTGATACTTTCCTTGATTATGTCTGATTCCCTGTGATTTCAATTACAGTCGAGATTCCCTCGACTAATTTTTAGAATTAAACTCGTAATTTGCTTTGTGAATATGCTATCAGTTTTACTTTCCTTAATTATGTGTTATGAACCTGGTCTTTATTACATACCCCATGCTTTTACTACCCCCGTTATGGTATGATCACTTTAGTTGATTCCTTTCCCTGATTTAACTCTGATTGGCCCGTTTGAACTTGACTCCCTAATTAAAGGGAGGCGAGGCCTTTAATTGATACTGATTGGTTATTATTTCCATAATTATGTTAGACTAATTATTCCTTACCTTATTCTCTTTACTCGTTTTCAGAATTATAAACACCCTACTCGCTTTAGCATAATACAACAAATAGATACACAAACACACACACAAACATCACTCATATTTCTCTGAGCTCTCACTTGCTTTGCTGCATATTCTCTCTTGTTCTTCTGGCTACTCAGTCGGCTGAAATCCAAGACTGAATAACTTATTGTTGCTATATTACTCTGCATACTACTGTCCTATTTCTCTACTTCTCTACACCTTGTTGTTCTATTCTTACTCTTAACTGGTATGTTTCTAGTCTAAGTTTATAGTATCCAGCTCAACATGTTTCTCACGTCTACTTGTCTATGTGATTCCCCTTTCCCTTCAATCTAACATGTCTATTGCTTTCCCTTATATGTTTCCATCATGAATCTGCCCGACTCCTAACACTATGAGCATGTATACCCTAATACTTAGTTACTATATAAATCCTAATTTTGGACCTAATATGTGACTTTGTTTGACACCCCCTCAATCTAGTGCTGCTAGATTCCTGGCATGAACATTCTGTGATAACTAGGCTGTGATTGTTTAAACCATATAGCACTAGCCTAAGGACTATTTGTGTGCAAGTCTGATTCTACTATGTGACTTATTTGCCCTCCAGTCCGCCTATCCCTGTTTGTGTTTGCTTCCTAAATCATGTATGTTCTTGGTTGCTGATTGTCCTGTTTTCTTTCTTCTTCGAACCAGTTTTCATAAAACAAACTCTCATGTTGTTCTCTGAAGCTAATTTCAAAACAGTTATTTCAAAAGCTACTTTTCAAACTCAACTCTTTTCTAAACTATAGGGACATCTCACTACTCATAGTTCTAAGTTCAGCCCCTTTGTGTGAGCACTGCCTTGGGGACCATTTGAGTACCCATCAAACTCTGACACAGAAGGCTGGCATTCCACACTACACTTACTCATTCCTGACTAGGGTACTTGGGTGTGAGCACTGCCTGGGGTCCTTTGAGATCCTTAGGAATTCTGACACACCTAGGTTACACAGGGCCATGGCATATGGAATGTTTGTATCTGGATACTTGGGCCTATTGTTAGGCTAGTAACTTCTTATTTTTATTTTTGTGTAATTCGTGCAAGGTTGGTCTGTAATAATTAATTATAAAAATGGTTATGGGCTGGATAATGAAATGGGCGGGGTTGTGCATGCTTAGTATAATTATGGGTAGAAACCATGCTATAGGATTTATTTTGTATATGTGTGCAATAGCTACCATACTTATGAATACTTGCCATGCATGCATTAGAGAACATGTTTTAGGCCCGTTTATCTCAGCATCTTTGCCATACTCATGCCTCACTTAGAAATCCTGTTCGTAGTTAAATAACTATAAAATGGTTGTTATAATGTTACTATCTCTGCATCTTCACGATCATCATGTCTAGAAATCCTGTTTAGGTTAAAAAACATTAATCATCAATATTTGCATTAGAGATCATGTTACCCTAGGAATTCATTCTCAGCTTGCTCATATTACCTATGCCAAACTCATGTGTTAAGGACATACTGCTATTTGTATTAGAAATCATGTGCTAGGTTCAACAACTTAACTACGCTTCTGTATTTTCTGTTTCGAGTCAAAAAGATGTGTTAATAAGTAAATTACGCCCTAAAATAATATTAGATTCTGATTTCTGAAAATGTTTGTGCATTTAGAAAAGCATGCGTAGGTTTGCATCATTCTACATCCTGTATGCATTTAGATATCCTGTTTTGTAGGACACTGCATTCACATTAGCTTAAATACTCACTCCTTTACCACGATTAAGTCTAACAGGATAACTGGAGTTTGAAAGTATTTCTATGAAATGGAAAACTTCGGATTCTAGTGTATGAATAGGCTAACAATAAAAGAGATGGAACGAACTAGAAACTACGTCTAAATGCATGAGAATAACCCGAAAACAAAAGGATATCATATAACAACAATTTCAATTAAGAGTAACTCAACAATAAAGTAAATCACATAATGATCAAATATGTAACAACTTCAAATAAATCATATAAGAGTAAACTTGACAAGTAAAGGTTGTGACATGTAACAACAACTTCAAATAAAGCATGTGAATGTAAACATGACAAATAAAATATATAACATGTGCTAACAATTGCAAATATATACATGAAAGAAGCCTAAGAGTGTAAACCGTTCTACATAAAAGCCCGACTCTGCACTCGTCACCTCGCGTGCATGGTTTTCACATAGCACAAATAGCACAACCAACTCAAATCCTAAGGGGCATTTCCCCACACAAAGTTAGGAAAGATACTAACTCAAATAAGCTAAACCAATACAAATGACCATCTCGTGTGAAACAAGCTCGAACGGCTCAAATCTAGCCAAAATAACTTAATATTAGGGGTGGCAATTTGAGCACAAACCTATTCAACCCAACCAGAGATTAATGGGTTGGGCTACAAACTTTAGCTCATGGGTCTATTTGGGCTAAGCCCATGTTAACCCATTATTTTTTAATAGCCTATTCTGACCTAATAAACAGCCCAAATACAACCCATGAAACTCACCAAAACAAAGGGATCTCAACCCAACTTATCTAGAGATTTACTTAGTTGCCTAAATTTTACTTTTTTTTTTGTATTTTCAATTTTCTGTTTTTTGTTTTTCTGCACCATCCACCAACCCCTACCCCCTACCACCACCAACCCCCCCTCCCGCGCGCAAACCCCCTTAAAATATAATTTTTTTTATTTTTTATTTTCTTTTTTTTCTTAAACCTCCTCAAAAAAACACTTTTTAACTTTTTTTTTCGTATTTTTATTTTCATTTTTTTAAAATTTTTCTGCACCACCCACCCACCCTAACACCCCCTGTGCGCAAATCCCCTCAATTTTTTTTTTAACTTTTTTTTTTTGTATTTTCAATTTTTTAATTTTTTATTTTTTCGTTTTCTGCACCACCACCCACCCCAACACCTCCTTGCAAAATATTTTTCAACTTACACATTTTAAGGTAAAAGGTTTTTTTTGCAAGATGAGCATGATTCTAAAACATGGGTTAAGTTGGGAGGGTTGGGTTATGACCCATTATTTAGCCGATCTTGACCCAGTCCATCTTAGCCCAAGTACACTTTGGTCTAGGTTGGCAACGACCCATTTATTGACCTAACCCATCTTGATCCACCTAAATTCAGCCTAATCCCCCATTTGCCACCCTTACTTAATATCATAAATAAAAATTATAGGAAACAATTCAGGAAAATAAAGTTTTGTTCTTTAATGAAAACTAAAAAGTCAACTAAAAAGTTAACCCCGGGCCCGCACCTCGAAACCTGACAAAACTCACAAAATCTGAATACCTATTTTGATATGAGTCCAACCATATTAAAATTATCCAATTTCGACATCAAATCGCCTTTCAAATCCTCATTTTATCTTTTAGAAAGTTTTTACAAAAATCCTCAATTTTCTCCAACTCAAATCACTAATTTAATGATAAAAACAAAGATGGAATCATGAAATATAATGAAATCCATGTGAAGAACACTTACCCGAATCCAAAGCATGAAATTTCCTGTCAAAATGGCCTAAAATCGTGCTCTCTAACCCAAAAATTGATAAAATATCAAAAGCCCTTGAAATAGAGTACTTTATATTCTGCCCAGTGAATTATACATCGCGATCGCAGAACATACATCGTGATGGGAAAGAATAAAACCTTCAGCTGCCAAAACGTGCTTCGTGAACGCGACACTAAGGTCATGAACACGATGACCAAGATCTTCAGAATCCACGTGAACACGTCTGTGTTCTCGCGAACGCGAAAAGAAAATTGCCTAATGTCGTTCCCGCCTTACATTTGTGCAATCGCGAACCTCTACATACGAATGTGAAGACAAAAATCTTCCAAGATTAAGGAACACATCCACCTATTCGCGAACACAAAGAACAAATACTGCATGCCTCCAAATTACACTACGCGAACGCGATACCATTGACGCGAACGCGATGAAAAAACCCAGATAACATAACCATCATTTTAAAATAGGAGGTAATGGCCCGTAACCCACCCAAACACACCCGAGGCTCCCCCGACCCTATCCAAACATACCAACAAGTTCCATAACATAATGCGAACTTGCTTGAGACCTCAAATCACATCAAACAATATCAAACTATGAATTGCACCTCAAATAGAACTTAATGAACTTATGAACTTTCAAGTTCCACAACTCGCGCCGAATCATATCAAATCAACTCGGAATGACGTCAAATTTTGTATGCAAGTACCAAATGACACAACGGAGCTATTCCAACAACCGCAATCTCAATCTGAACCCGATATCAATAAAGTCAACTCCCGGTCAAACCTCTCAATCTTCTAAACCTTTAATTTTTCAACTTTCGCTAAAATACATCACATCAACCTACAAACCTACAAATCCAAATCCGGACATATGACAAAGTCCAAAATCTCAAAACAAAGATATTGGAATCATCAAAACACCATTTCGGAGTGGTCTACACAAAAGTCAAACTTCACTAAACTTTTACCACTTAAGCTTCTAAACTAAGAATCATTCTTCCAAATCAATCCCGAAATGTCTGAAAATGGAACCCGACCACACATGCAAGGCATATTCATAATACACTTTACTTGAGACCTTAAGCCACCGAATGAGACGCAAATTCTCAAAATGACTGGTCGGTCGTTACAAATGGTTGTTTGTGTAACGTAAAACTATTTGGGAAACGAGGTTTAGATATACCTTGGAAATTTGGTTTCAAATCTCATACTCAAATTCAAACCGTTTAAAAGATCCTTGACTGCAGCAGTGTTTGTTTGGACAACCCACTTTTGGAAATTATTTTTGGGTTTTCGGTTTCTTCTTGTTTTCAAAAGAGGAGGCTGTTGACTTGGAAAATTTGTCTTAGTTTCAAAACTTCATAAAGATTGTTAGTAAGAATAAAATAGAAGTTGGATAATAAAAATTATTAGAATTAAGTACTACTAAGTTGTAGTACCTTGGTTTTTACCTACGTCTTTAGGGCTTGCCTATTACTATAACTCAAAGTAATAAAGTAAAACATTCAATCAAAATCGTCATTGTTAATACACATAAGATTGATAGTAAACTTATAAGAGTTGTGAAAGAGAAGGAGTGGACTCATATTTTTTGTCCTGAAAGAGATTAGTCCTAGTAGATAGCGAAAACAAACAACGACAGCTCCGATGACTTCAAAGTTCAGGCAAGCCCTTGGGCCTGAGTTCCTTTAGAACTCAGCAAGGCCCAACTCAGACACATGCAAAAAAAGAAAGAAGGTGATTAGATATATGGCCCTGTGTGGTACTTAAGCATAAATAACACCAATATAAGCCCAAAACAAAATTGTGATAATCAATAATGTCAAGTCAGGCAGAGTAAAGCAATTTACAATGAAACATTTTTTTCCATTCAACATTAAACTTAAAGAGGTTAGCAAATGTCAACAGATTAAAGGCTTAAGGTATAATTTTGTTAATGGCCAAGATACCATTTGGATCCCTGGAACTTCAAAATTCACAAGGGTCTCAAGGACCCTGAGCAGTGCTTGTGTCAGAGAGAATATTCCAACCAAGAACTAAATTCTACTCCTAAATACCTTTAACTACTCATATTTACTCTTCCCTATAAGTTTAATTGCTAATAAGGCATTCATTGTAAATTCCAATACAACAGTAATGACAACACATTAGGAGATATACATTTCTTGTAATAACGGTTTAGAGCACTATAGATAACATCAAAGAGATCATAGTTTGCACATAAGCATGTAATACAATGTCATATACTTCAACATGCTTAAAAGTAGTAAATGAAGTCAGTTGTAGGCACACATAGGGAAAGAGAACTAGTAGAACACTTTGGAAACCCAGGAAACTAGATCAGATAACTCAAGAATAGGAAGATGCATAGTTCATAATCTCAAGTTTTGATCTCATTATCCTACCAGCCTATGTTCAAGACTTTATCCCTTTATTAAGTCTCAAACTTATATTAATTGTACAAGTTAACATCTTCAATTGGAATCCATATTCGGGTGTTAATAGGGATTCAAGTAAACAGATCACTCTCATGGAATGATTCTTTTTCTAAAGCTCTTAACTCAATACTCATACTAATCTGACTAAGGGTTAAATCATATAACCATAAAAATGTCGTAGTGGAGAGTTCGTTTCTGAGTTCACAGGTCATGCCTTGTTCATTTAAGAGATAATGAAAGAGCATACATAATGCATGAGAGGCAGGAAGCGTTATTTAAGAACAAGATAAGTACAACATACTCAAGAGAGAGAGAGAGAGAGAGAGCATACTTAGGATATTCCAACATGATTACAAAATCACAAACTTGGTTGAGCCAATCCAACAGTATTACTATGTACAATTTTCAGGAAAAGACATTGAAAAGCATGGTATAAAAAGTCAGTTATACATGTTAAATGTAAGTACTTAGTCATGATAGAACTTAGTCTAACATTTCAGCACAAAAGATGAACTTAAACACCACATATGCATCTTAATAAACCTATATAACTTAAGTTAAATGTGGAGAAACTTTAGAATACACAAAGGGAAATTAAAGGGGTCCAATTAGTTCAGGGTATGTTTATATAGTAAGATCAAAAGATGACAACACAACCATGAGATTTAATAGAATCATAGAAGCATGTTAGAAAGAAAATCATTCAGATATTGAGTGTGATATACCCAAGCTAGGAGTGAAAACCATGTATTTCTTCTTAAAGATTCATATTCATTTAAGCTAGTCTATCATGATGAAGTTTAGCAATACCTAATTCAACAGATGGTATTCAATCATAACCGGTGCAACTTCAATCAGGTTTCTAATCATGGCTTAAACTAAGTAGATAGCAGTAGACAAAACATAAATGCAGAGATTCATCAGAACTTATTATAGTTACTTTAAGGTATTATATCATACAATGAAACTCACGGATGTGATCAAACAACTTTAGGAGCTAACAAAAGACTTTTACACTGATTTCTCTAGAGTTACAGAAGCACAGAAGAATACACTAATGAAGAACTCAAGAATTATAAACTTCTATACGTAAATTAGAGTGGAAGCTCTATACTTAACCTTGGGTGTTCATATTCATTTAGGCTAGTTACCCTTTGAATCATACCATTAATGTAATGACCCGATCGATCATTTTGCGTTACCAGACCCCGTTCCCCTAAATGAAACTTCCCATAGCGGCCAATTGTGATTTATGGCTTGCGGGCGCGGGTGGTCCGGGATTCGGAAGTGTTTAGAGTGATATAGGAACACGTGGCTCCTTAAGGTTGGTCTTTAAGGCCAAGTTTGACTTCGGTCAACATTTTGGGTAAACGACCTCGGAATCGAATTTTGACGGTCCTAATAGCTTGGTATGATAATTTCAGACTTGGGCGTATGTTCGGAATGGGTTTTGGATGACCCGGGAGCGTTTTGGTGCCCAATATTGAAATAAGAGTTCCTTAGGTTCCTATGTGGTTTGGAACGTGATTTTTGAGTTATCGAGGTCCGAAAAATTTCGAGATAGGGAATAGTTCTGTTATGTTATTTATGACTTGCCTGCAAAATTTGGTGTCATTCCGAGTAGTATAGGTCGGTTCGACGCGTTGTTAGTGAAGTCAAGAAAATTTAAAGTTCCTAAGTTTGGTTCTAGGGGTTTTAAGGTGTGATTTTGAGTTTTAGCATTTTTTTTGGGTGTTCTGAAGGCTCGAGCGAGCCGATATTATGATTTGGGACTTGTTGGTATATTTGGACGGGGGCTCGGGTGGGCCCAGGTGCCTCTCGGACACCACACAAGGCCAAAAACTAGCTTAGCTGCTGGTGCACTTGTTCTGGTGTGACCGCAGGTGCGGTTGCCCAATCACAGGTGTGGGACCGCTCCTGCGGTCCCAGCCTCGCAGGTGTGACCCCCAGCGGGCAGCCATTTCCCCCGCAGGTAGGGACAATGTTCCGCAGGAGCGGAGCCGCAAGTGCGGCCTCCTCTCCGCAGGTGCGAGCCCAGGCCTCCTCGTCTTCTTTTGCAGGTGCAGTCCTCGAGCCGCAAGTGCGGAGCCACTGTCAGGCAGTGTGTTTCTTTAAAATACGGGATTTCTTCATTTTTCTTCATTTTCTTCCTCCATTAGAACACTTGAGAGCTTGGGAAAGGAATCCACGACCCAACCACTAAAAGGTAAGTAAATTATATCCTAAAGTTGGTTAATGCATGCATTCTTAGTAGGATTTAACTACTTAATTAGTGGAAAATTTAGGAACTTGGATAGTAACCTAGGGCCTTCGAGAATTTAGAAATTACCCGTGAATTGGCTATGAAATCATACAAAATCGTATATTAATGATCCTTAGGCTATGGGTGAGTGTTTCCTTCGAGAAGTTTTGGAATCTGAGCATGCAGGCCTGGGGTTGAATTTTGGGATTTCATCAAGAATGGTGAATTTGACTAATAATAGGAGAATTCCATGCTTTGAATATAAATTGATATATTTGTATAACATTTGGCTAGTTTCGAGTCCGTGGGTGTCGAGTTCGGAATTTCAGGCGCAATCATGACCGGGGGAGTAGGTACGACGCGAGGTGAGTCTCCTTTCTAACCTTATAAGGGGGAAACTGTCCCCCTAGGTGATTTAAATGTTGTGTGTGATAATTTTGGGGGATACGTACATACAAAGTGACGAGAGTCTGTACGTAGCGGTTATTTCTATTAGGTCGGGGCAGTTAGGACTACACCATGCCTTATGTTTTCCTTGAAATGAACTATGTGTTTAGTGAATTCATGTTACATGCGGCTTGTTTCCCTGAGATCATGGAATTTAAGTAATTTTAAGGAATTAATCACGAAAAGTAATTTATAAAGAATAAATGTGTGGATTGTATGTGCATGTGACCGCTTCGCAATTTACATTCCGCGAGCGGAGTGTGATTTCCCCCACTCTTATGGGAAGGGGCCGTACGCCACAGCAGATTGAGAGATGCACTTTTGGTTCGGGCCATTCAATCCTCGCAGTGCATAGAGAGGATTACTTTATGGCAAAGATGCACTTTAGGTAAGAGTCGTTTGATCCTCGGTAATGCATAGATGTGAGTACTTTATGGAAAGGTGCACTTATGGTTCGGGTCGTTCGACCCTCGGCAGTGCACAGACATGACTACCTTATGATTCCGGACGGTTGTCCTTACCCTGCATGCGCATGATTTATTTGTTACTAAATTCATGGACATTGATTTGACAGATATTTAGGGGAAGGTGAAGTAGTAATTGTTTTATTCATTCCCAGTACTTCCTTGGATTTCAGTCCCTTATATATATTTGTTGCTTCACTACCTTTACATGCCTACCGTTTCTCTCATATTCTATTAAATTTTATTGTTCGACCTTAGTGGGTGTCATGTCGATCTCTCGTCACTACCTCTTCGAGGTTAGGCGGGATACTCACTGGGTACATATATATTTATGTACCCATGCTACGCTTCTGTACGTAATTGTACAGGTTCTGAGGCTGGTGCATCTGGTTTTCGGACCGGAACTTGACTTTGATATTAGACGGGCCTGACTTCACGGTGAGATGCTTCCCTCCTGGCGATCTCCGGCAGCACCGTGGGATTTATTTTTCTTATTTTCAATCTATTTCCTTCAGACAGTAGGACTGTATATTATATCTTTTTTATATTCTGTTAGTATGCCCGTAGGACTTGTGACACTAGTTCCTGGCACACACGTGATAGTTTTTATGGATTTCGGGTTTGTATATATATTGGCTCACTCCTCTTCATGACTCCTTTTGATTAAAAAAACTGGCTAATTATCCTTGTTGATTCATGTTTTAAGTTTTAAAAACTGAGTACATGTTCAAATATTTAATCTAATAAGAAAGAACCCTTAGTAAATTATGAGTTGGCTTGCCTGACCCTGCTGTTGGGCGCCATAACTTCCTAGGTTAGGATTTTGGGTTGTGACAACATGGTATCAGAGCACTAGGTTCACGTAAGTCTCACAAGTCACGGTCAAACCCAGTAGAGTCTTGCGGATCGGTACGGAGACGTCTGTACTTCTCTTCAGGAGGCTATAGGGTGTTAGGAAACCTCTCTTTGTTCTTATTCTATGGTGAAGTCAATGATTTACTAAATTCATTCTTCTATTCTCTCACAGATGTTGAGGACACGTGCATCTGATGTTTCAGACCCGGGAAGGGTCGCTACCCCCGTTGTCTGAGGCCGCGACAGAGGCTGGAGGAGGGCACCGGCCCGCGTTAGGGGATGAGGGCATCCCAGAGCTATCCCAGTTCTGCCACTAGAGGGCCCTATTATAGAGGAGCAGGATGAGGTACCTCCAGCAGATCCTGCACCAGTAGACATCATGACGGCGCCAGGCTTCCAGGCAGTCATGGGCCGTAAGATTAGATTTATGGACATTATGTCCCAGGCTGTTTTATTTCCAGCAGATCCTGCCACTTCTCGGGCAGGAGGGGGAGTCCAGACCCCTACTGCCCAGGCTACAGGCCAGGAAGCAACATTACATCATACCCCGAGTACACTGACCGTGGGTGGGGTCCAGCCTGTTGCAGTAGCACCTGAGCCCAGACCAGCTACGGACGACGATCCGTAGAAGTTATTGGATAGATGGACTCGATTGCACCCTCCAATATTGGGGGGTAATCGAGGCGAGGATGCCCAGGATTTTATGGATAGGTGCAGGGACAAGCTGCACAACATGAAGATACTAGAGTCCCATAGAGTGGATTTCACTACCTTTCAGTTGGAGGGAAGAGCTCGTAGGTGGTGGCAGTCCTATATTCTCAGCAGGCCAACAGATTCTCCTCCTGTCACTTGGGAGCAGTTCACGCATATGTTTCTAGATAGATATATCCCACCTTCTGAGTGGGAAGAGATGCGGTATCATTTTGAGCGGCTAGAGCATGGACAGATGTCAGTGAAAGATTATGAGGCCAGATTTTCAGAGTTGTCTCGCCATGCACTCATGATACTACCTATTGATGCAGAGAGGGTGCAGAGATTTGTGGCTGGGTTGCATCTAGGTATTAGGGCCACCATGGCCCGAGAGGTAGAGATGGGTACTCCTTATCAGCTTGTGGTAGAGATTGCTCGTAGGATCAAGGGGTATCGGACGAGGAGCAGGGAGAAGGGGCAGCAGGACAAGAGGGTTAGATTCTCTAGAGATTTTAGGGGTGTCCCAGCTAGGGCTAAAGGTCAGTTTAGCAGTGGTCAGCCCAACAAACCTTTAAATTTAGCACCTCCACCACCTCCCCGAGGTTTCCCAGTGAGGCCTCATTTCAGTGCCATGCCAGAGCGTTCCTACCATCCTTCAGCCATTCAGAGTTCACCCAGTGGTTATCCCAGTCATCCGAGATCCTCCGACCCTTACTTCAGTGTTATGTTAGAGGGTTCTCATCACCCTCCGGCTATTCAGGGTTCTTCTTCGGGGCAGTAGACTATGGTACCTGGGAGTTGTTACGAGTGTGGATAGCCAGGTCATATGAGGAGGCAATGTCCCAAGTTTCGGGGCAAGGCCGTACAGCAGGGTTATCAGTCGATGGGTCCGGCGCCAGCAGTCCAGCCACCTAGAGGTGAAGGACAGGTTGGCAGGGATCATCCTAGAGGTGGAGGCCAGTCAGGGGGAGGTTAGGCAGCTCATGTTCACTCTGGTGGAGCTCAGTCTTCGGGTACTCCAGCTAAATTCTATGCCATACTGGCCAGATCAGATGTAGTGGCATCAGACATCGTGATCACAGGTATTATCTCAGTATGTGGTAGAGAGGCTTCAGTATTATTTGATCCAGGATCCACCTATTCATATGTTTCAGTATTATTTGCTCATTTTCTGGATGTTCCTCACGAGTCCTTGGGTTATCTTATATATGTGTCCACTCCTGTGGGCGATTTTGTAGTGGTAGACCAGATTTATCGGTCTTGTGTGATCACCTTCTGTGGGTTCGAGACCAGAGCGGACCTTTTATTGCTCGACATGGTTGATTTTGAGATTATTCTAGGCATGTATCGGCTATCTCCTTATCATGCCGTTCTATATTTCCATGCCAAGAGAGTTACTTTATCCATGCCCGAGTCGCCTAGGCTGGAGTGGAGAGGTTCCTCAGTTAGTGCAGACAGCCGGGTTATTTCATTCATAAAGGCTCGGCATATGGTCGAGAAGGGTTGTTTGGTCTATTTTGCTTATGTGTGGGACACCACCACCGAGTCTCCGACGATTGATTCAGTGCCAGTGGTTCGAGAGTTCGCTGATGTATTTCCTTCAGACCTTCTAGGCATGCCTCCGGACAGTGATATTGATTTGTGCATTGATTTAGCTCCAGGCACCCAGCCTATATCTATTCCTCCGTACCGTATGGATCCGAAGAAATTGAAGGAGTTGAAGGAGAAGCTTGAGGAGTTATTAGCTAAGGGGTTCATCAGACCGAGTGTATCTCCGTGGGGTGCTCCAGTTCTATTCGTGAAGAAAAATGATGGGTCCATGCGGATGTGTATTGATTACCGCCAGTTGAACAAGGTTACCATTAAGAAAAAGTATCCTTTACCGCATATCGATGATTTGTTTGACCAGTTTCAGGGTGCTCGTGTGTTTTCTGAGATTAATTTGAGATCGGGATATCATCAGTTGAAGATTCGGGCTTTAAATGTTCCGAAGACTGCTTTTCGTACGAGATATGGCCACTATGAGTTCCTGGTGACGTCCTTTGGCTTCAATAATGCCTCAGTAGCATTCATGGACTTGATGAATAGGGTGTTCAGGCCGTATATTGATTCCTTTGTCATTGTCTTCATAGATGACATCTTGATTTACTCACGTAGCCTGGGTGAGCACGAGCAACATTTGAGGGTTGTGCTCTACACCTTGCGGGAACAGAAGCTATATGCTAATTTCTCAAAGTGTGAGTTCTGGTTAGATTCCGTAGCATTCCTGGGGCATGTGGTATCTGGAGAGGGTATCAAGGTTGATCCTCAGAAGATCGAGGGAGTTCAGAGTTGGTCGCGTCCTACTTCAGCTACAGAGATCAGGAGATTTTTGGGCCTAGAAGGCTATTATCGCCTTGTGGAGGGGTTCTCTTCAATTGCAGCTCCATTGACCAGATTGACTCAGAAGAATGCCCCGTTCCGATAGTCTGACGAGTGTGAGGCGAGCTTTTGAGAAGCTCAAGACAGCATTGACCTCAGCACCAGTTCTAGTATTGCCTTTCGGTTCTAGGATATATACAGTATATTGTGACGCTTCGTGCATTGGCTTGGGGTGTGTGTTGATGCAAGAAGAGAGAGTTATTGCTTATGCTTCGCGCCAGCTGAAAGTTCATGAGAATAATTACCCTGTGCACGATTTGGAGTTGGCGGCGATTGTTCATGCTCTTAAGATTTGGAGGCACTACCTGTATGGAGTGTCCTGTGAGGTTTATACGGACCACCGTAGCTTGCAGCACTTGTTCAAGTAGAGGGATCTTAATTTGAGGCAGCGCAGATGGCTTGAGTTGTTGAAGGATTATGATATCACCATTCTTTATCATCCGGACAAGGCAAACGTGGTAGCAGATGCTTTGAGCAGGAAGGCGGAGAGTATGGATAGCTTGGCTTATAATGTAGTAGAAGAAGACCTCTAGCCTTGGAAATTTAATCCTTGGCAATCGCCTGGTTAGATTAGACCTTTCAGAGCCTTGTCGAGTTTTAGCACATGTGGTTGCTCAGTCTTCGTTATGGGGGAGATTAAAGCCCGGCAATTCTATGATTCGTGCTTAGCAGAGCTTCGGGAGACAATGGTTCAGGGTAGGTCCAAGGAGGTTACTATTGGCGAGGATGGTGTTCTGAGACTTCAAGGGCGCTTATGTGTTACTAATGTTGATGGCCTGAGGGAGAGGATTCTAGGGGAGACACACAGTTCTCAGTATTCTGTTCATCCTGGTGCTATGAAGATGTATCGTGATTTGAAGCAGTATTTCTAGTGGAGGCGGATGAAGAGGTACATTGTGGAGTATGTGACTAGGTGTCTTAATTTCCAGCAGGTGAAGTATGAGCACTAGAGGCTAGGAGGCCTACTTAAACAGATGCCCATTCCAGAGTGGAAATGGGAGCGCATCACTATGGACTTCGTGGTTGGGTTGCCTCGTACTTTGCGGAAGGTTGACGCGGTTTGGGTCATCGTGGATAGATTGACCAAATCGGCGCATTTCATTCCAGTAGCTATTACTTATAATTCTGAGGGTTGGCCCAGATCTACATTCGGGAGATAGTCCGGTTGCATGGTGTGCCGATGTCCATCATATCAAATCGAGGTCCTCACTTCACCTCGCATTTCTGGAGAGAGTTGCATAGTGAGATGGGCACCTAGATAGATCTCAGCACAACATTTCACCCTCAGACAGATGGTCAGTCGGAGCGTACAATTCAAATACTGGAGGACATGCTCAGGGCATGTGTGATTGACTTCGGAGGTTAGTGGGACCAGTTCTTGCCTTTGGCCGAGTTTTCTTACAATAATAGTTATTAGTCCATCATTGAGATGGTACCATTTGAGGCTTTGTATGATTGGAGATGTCGTTCTCCTATCGGGTGGTTTGAGCCTGGTGAGGCTAAGTTATATGGTACCGACCTGGTGAGGGATGCTTTGGAGAGGGTGAAGTTGATTCAGGAGAGGCTCCATACAACACAGTCCAGATAGAAGAGTTACGTAGATCAGAGGGTGCGTGATGTATCATTTATATAGGGAGACAAGGTTCTGTTGAAGGTCTCGCCGATGAAGGGTATTATGCGGTTTGGGAAGAAGGGCAAGCTGAGCCCGAGGTTTATGAGTCCCTTCGAGGTGTTGAGGCAAGTTGGGGAGGTTACTTATGAGCTAGCCCTACCTCCCAGTTTATCAGGAGTTCATCTGGTCTTTCATGTATCCATGCTCCAGAGGTACCACGCCGACGTCTCTCACGTGGTTGATTTCAGCACTATTCAGTTGGATGAGAGCTTGGGCTATAAGGAGGAGCCAGTTGCTATTATTGGTAGATAGGATTGCCAGTAGAGGTCCAAGAGAGTTTCTGCAGTGAAGGTCCAGTGGAGGGGCCAACCAGTCCAGGAAGCGACCTGGGAGACCGAAGACGACATACGGAGCAGATATCCGCACTTATTCAACACTTCAGGTATGATTCTAGACCCGTTCGAGGATGAACATTTGTTTAAGAGGTGGAGAATGTAACGATCCGACCGATCATTTTGCGTTATCAAACCCCGTTCCTCTGAATGAAACTTCCCGTAGCGGCCTATTATGATTTAGGACTTGCGGGGGTGGGTGGTCCGGGATTCGGAAGTGTTTAGAGTGCTATAGGAACACTTGGTTCCTTAAGGTTTGCCTTTAAGGCCAAGTTTTACTTCGGACAATATTTTGGGTAAACGACCTCAGAATCAAATTTCGACAATCCCAGTAGCTTGGTATGGGTTTTGGATGACCCGGGAGCGTTTCGGCGCCCAATATTGAAATAAGAGTTCATTAGGTTCCTATTGTGGTTTGGAGCGTGATTTTTGAGTTATCAAGGTCCGGACGGAATTCCGAGACTGGGAATAGTTCTGTTATGTCATTTATGACTTGCCTGAAAAATTTGGTGTCATTTCGAGTAGTATAGGTCGGTTCGGCGCTTTGTTAGCAAAGTCAAGAAAACTTAAAGTTCCAAAGTTTGGTTCTAGGGGGTTTGAGGTGTGATTTTGAGTTTTAGCATTGTTTTGGGTGTTCCGAAAGCTCGAGCGAGTCCGTATTATGATTTGAGACTTGTTGGTATATTTGTACAGGGGCTCGAGTGGGCCCAGGTGCCTCCCAGACACCACACGAGGCCAAAAACCTGCTGGTGCACCTGTTCCGGTGTGACAGCAGGTGTGGTTGCCCAGTCGCAGGTGCGGGACCGCTCCTGCAGTCCCAGCCTCCTGGTCCATGTTTTGAATATAAATTGATATATTTGTATAACATTTGGCTGGTTTCGAGTCTGTGGGTGTCGAGTTCGGAGTTTCGGGCGCATTCTTGACCCGGGGAGTAGGGACGACGCGAGGTGAGTTTCCCTTCTAACCTTGTAAGAGGGAAATTGTCCCCCCTAGGTGATTTAAATGCTATGTGTGATAATTATGGGGGCTACGTACGTACAAAGTGATGAGAGTCCATGCGTAGCGGCTATTACTATTAGGTCCGAGAAGTTAGGCATACACCATGACTTATGTTTTCCTTGAAATGAACTATATGTTTAGTGAATTCATGTTACATGCGGCTTGTTTCACTGAGATCATGGAATTTAAGTAATTTTAAGGAATTGATCACGAAAATTAATTTATAAAGAATAAATGTGTGGATTTTGTATGCATGTGACCGCGTGCAATTTACATTCCGTGAGTAGAGTGTGATTTCCCCCCACTCTTATGGGAACAGGTCGTACGCCACGGCGGATTGAGAGATGCACTTTTATTTCTGGACGTTCGATCCTCGGCAGTGCATAGAGAGGATTACTTTATGGAAAATATGCACTTTTGGTACAGGCCGTTCGATCCTCAACAGTGCATAGATGTGAGTACTTTATGGAAAGATGAACTTATGGTTCAGGCCGTTCGACCTTCGGCAGTGCACGTACATGACTACCTTATGACTCCGGCCGGTTGTCCTTACCCTGCATGCGCATGATTTATTTGTTACTAAATTCATGTACATTGATTTGACAGATATTTGGGGGAAAGTGAAGTAGTAATTGTTATATTCATTCCCAGTACTTCCTTGGATTTCAGAGCCTTATATATATTTGTTGCTTCACTGCCTTTACATCCCTACCATTTCTCTCATATTCTGTTAAATTTTATTGTTGGACCTTAGTGAGTGTCATGTCGACCTCTCGTCACTACCTCTTCGAGGTTAGACGGGATAATCACTGGGTACATATATATTTATGTACTCATGATACGCTTCTGCACTTAATTGTACAGGTTCTGAGGCTGGTGCATCTGGTTGTCGGACTGGAGCTTCACTTTGATATTAGACAGGCATGACTTCACGGTGAGCTGCTTCCCTCCTGGCGATCTTCGGCAGCGCCATGGGGTTTCTTTTGCTTATTTCCCGTCTATTTCCTTCAGACAGTAGGACTGTATATTATATCTTTTGTATATTCTATTAGTATGCCCGTAGGACTTATGACACTAGTTCCTGGCACACACGTGATAGTTGTTATGGATTTCGGGTTTGTATATATATTGGCTCTTGCCTCTTCATGACTGCTTTTGATTAAAAAAACTGGCTAATTATCCTTGTCGATTCATGTTTTAATTTTTAAAAACTGAGTACATGTTGAAATGTTTAATCTACTAAGAAACAACCCTTAGTAAATTGAGAGTTGGCTTGCCTGACCCCGTTGTTGGACGCCATTACGGCCTAAATTAGGATTTTGGATCATGACAAGTAACAGTAATGAAAACTAATATGGAACACATGAGAGCTATATCAAAACACAAGAAGATTAATATAGCTATATGAGCTCATTTGAAAGTTACTTTGTTATTCTCAAAAGCTTAACAATAAATAAGTTATTTAAATACATGTTCATTAAGAATACCAGAATAACTAATTAGTACATGATTTTGATTTTAGAATATTAAGAAGCATGTAACTCTAGAGTTTAGTGATCAATTATGGATTAATGACAAACATATTGAGATAATTAACCAAAATACATTGATAAAAATTTAACTAATAAGAGAAAAGAAATGAAAAGGTTGAGGTCAACTGGCCTTCTTTTGGGTTACAAACCAAACAAGAGTCATTCTCAACCGTTAAGAATCAGAGACTCAAACTCCAAGCAGTATAGAGATCTAAATCGGAAAAGAAATCAGAAGCTAGTTAGAAAAACCCTAGCTTGATTTTGGTATTCAACACTAACAATTGATTTTTCTCCGTTTGTTAGTTGACTTTGTGTGTTTCTTGTGTTGTTTGGTGAGAGCATTAAAGATCTTATTTATCGTGGCATTAATATGCCTTAGGGTTCCACAGATTCAAGATACTGATTCAAAGATGATGATGAGTTGATGATGAAAGAAAATCAAGTGAAAAAATGTAAAGACAAAGGGGAATCGGTGATAGATTTTACGTGAGAAGAGAGAATTGACCGTTGAAGGAGAAACCATCAGATAAAGCCTAAAAATCTACAGGTCATTGCATTGACCTCTGGTCCTCGAATAATCATAATGAGATGCTCATGCATGCTTTTATTTGGTCGCAACATAAGGAAATCTAAAGACTCAGAGTTTCATCTTCGAGTCTAGGTTTTCAAACTGAGACTTTTGAATTCGTATGATAAAAGGGGGAGAAACCGGCGAGATTCGCGAGATCAGAAGACAAAAGAGATGATTTTGCATCATGATTCACGACCTTTCACGCATTGGTGCAAGATTTCATAATTGATTTGGTCTGAGTAGAGAGAATATATAGAGAAAGAGGAAAGTGGGGGCGACGGGTCAGACGGGTCAATAGGAAAATGATTAGGCTTTGTGGGAGATTGGATTGGTCTATAAGGGTTTAAACGGGTGGGATTGTTCTGGGCCGTTGGTTCTCCTGATCAACAGTCTTGATAATTTGGACATTACAAGATTAAAACGGGAGTTGTTGATCATTTAGTCTGATGAAGTAGTAAAATTAAGGGGAAAGAATAGATAAAACGAGAGTCGTTTATCTACAGGATGGACGGCTTGGATCCATTGTTTTTCATTTGTGAGTGTTGTGGAGAGGTGGCGTGGCACAATTTGATTGGACTAGGGAAGGTGACACAGATTCCACAGTGGAATAGATAGGGATGTTTCGACTAGGTCAAATGGGATTGGGATTGGGTATTGGTCTAGTTTTAGTTTAAGAAATAGCCATTTTTAGTTTAATAACACAATTGCAAATATAGACATTCCAGTCTTTAACCTTTTGAAAATTAATTTAAATAAACTTAATTAATTTCAATAAAATGTAATAAAATTATAATAATCAAATACACTACTAATTACTATAATTAGTTAATTAAACTACTAAAGATCTTATTTTTCTATTTACTACACTAATTTTGATTATTTTGAAATAATAGGCTATTTTGCCAAAATTGAGAAATAACTTTATTCAATTAATTATAAACCTATATGATGAATATGAAAATTATTTTAATAGTTTCAAAAATAGTAAAATAGTAAAAGATATTGTGTTTATGATTATTTAATAACTAAATTACTAATTAACACCATAATAACTTAATTTTTATAAAACAAAATAGATATTATTAATTAGAAAATATCTTTAACATTTTTATTGAAAATAAATAAGTATAAGTAAATTAAGTTTTAACAGGAGGGTCAAATTTGGTCGTCAACAACTGCCCCTCTTGGACCGAAGGGGATGAAAGAGTTTTCGCGCAAATAAATCAAACCAAGGCCAATTTTGTCCCAACCTTAGGTATATATTGCATGAAAAGCATATGGATTTAAAGATTATTATGAGATGTAGAATTAGAGAAGGAGTTAAGAAAATTTTTGGGAGAATTTCGAAGAGTTAAGACCGAATTCTGGCTTTGAATTGCTGACACACCTCGGGCTTAATGAGGATCAGGCCTCATGTAGTTCTGGAGTGATAATTTGGAGAAGGGTATGCTTTTAGGAATTGCCCCACTACCGTGTTGTGATGATATTGAGAGACGGAAGATTTTGGTACCCATGATAGCTCTGAATTGCAGCTTGATTTGAAAGATTTGATGTACTAGAGTTCCACTGATCGAATTTGAGTTTGAGTTTTGATCCTTGGACCGCTTATGAGTTTGTTATCCCTCATAGCATTGGTTTGCTGCTTAGAAGAGGTTCCACGTCGCGATGTTTGGTCATGCAAAACAAACCATACACATATCCATATATCGTAATGCATATATGTTAAGATGTAATGTAATGATGCAGGAATGATGATGCATGGATGTCGGCTAGCCATTATTTGGGCTTAGGACGAGGGGATACTTGAATTTGACTCGATTGTTAGCAGGGTTGTGTACCGTTCCACATTACGTTGGGAGTAGTTGACTAGTAATGTAGAATGTATCTCTGCAAGATGAGAGTAGTTGATTGAAAAATATAAAATGTATCTACGTGTAATGGGAGTTTCTGACTTGAAATGTAAAGTATCTCCACGCGATGGGAGTAATTGCATCAAAATGGAAAGTATCTCCGCACGATGGGAGTTTCTGGCTCGCAATATGTAAAATCCTATAAGCTGCATGAGAGGAAAGTCAAAGCATTTGAGGTAAAAGGGAAATAAGGAGCACGCCCAAGAGGTATTCTTGAATGCAAAATAATCACGACTATCCATTGGGAGAACGTTGGTGATAGGGTTTGCGATTATCTACTTGGAAAACCGAACAGTTTTCTATATATAGGGCTTTGATTGGCAAAGCTGATAGGTCTATTTGTACATGACGCTCAGATTGATTGAGCTGACGGTTTGCTATGTACGTGGCTCTGGTTGGCGGGGCCAGTGGCTCGCTATATACAAAATTCTCTGCTTGGCTGAGTAGACCATTTACTATTTACAATATACCCCGATCGCATCGGCTACTTGGTTCCAAAATACCTGCAAAGAATTTAAGAGATACTCTTCAGCTATATGAGGAAAAATTTAAATAATGAAAGAGAGATGATAGTTATGAGTAGCGGATTCGTCATTTCCCCAGCGTACCCCAACGTTTCTTCGTATCATGTCGGCCCTGCATTCAAAAAAAATTCTTAGTGGGGGGGGGGGGAGGGGGTTTTGTTTGTGTTGACCATAGTCCTGGCTTTTCCAGGGCCTGGTGAGGTTATACCATGAAGTTGGGTACACGAAATGAAGTCTGTTTTAAGAAAACATTTTGAAAATAAACCATTTTTATGGCGAATGTTGTCGTTCCAGGTTATAACATGTTTAGAAATTCCTTCAGACGTGAACATTGTTTTTAGAAGACTCTGTCTCGTTGATGTGGATTCTCGAATGTGCCCCTGATGACGTAGCTTCTTGCCATTGCGATTGCTTTCTAATCTAAACGAATGTGTGTCACTACCCAAATCGAATGGTCCGCGATGAGCACCCGTTGCCTTACTCAAACGAGTACCAATGTAATATATCTTTCTTATCATACCATCATAGGTAAATGGGCCAGAAGGACCGTCATGAGATAACCCAATTAAAATATGAGGGAATACTCAAGATAGGTTAACCCAACCTGATACACAAACTTATACATGCTTACGGTCCTATAAGGCCGACATGATCATTTGTACACTCAAAACATAGGCCAAAAAGACTAATACAAGTATCCATGTATATGGCATCTGTCTACAAGCCTATAAGAGTACATAAATGCCGGGATATGGCCCCTCCATACCAATCATTACATGTGCATACTGACCAAATAGGCTACTTCAAAGAAAAAGGAGTGATCCAACACCTTCCACTAAGCTGATAGCCTACTAGGACGACTGTCAACCTGTCTATCGGGACTTGCGGGCATGAAACGCAGTATTCTCAAGCAAAAGGAATGTTAGTAAGAATAAAGTACCGATTATGTAAGGCATGAAAGCATAAATAAGAACAGTAATGTAAAGAGAGATAGAGAAGATACATCATGTAATATTTGAGTGCCTGTGAGGGCGACTAGCATGAAATTGATGATACATATACATATAAATATACACACACACACACACACACACATATATACTTTTAAAAATGTACTCCTCTGTGGGTATCATCATCATCATATCATACCCGTACTCGAAGAGGTCTCAGTAAAAATATACACAGCAATCATATGGCTCGGTAGAATCGTACCCGGCCACATGGAGCTCGGTAAAAGCCAAGTGACCAGCTGTTGCACAATATGTGTCGTACTCGGCCAACTATATCGCAGCTCGGTAGAGTAAAATAGATACATATATATGATGCATGCTCGACTCATGGAATTATGTTCTGAACCTTTAGGAGTGACGTAAAGTCGTCGCACCTTCGATTAACATTATGATCATCCATACCATCAATATGAACCTCAATAGGATTCAAGGGTCATACATACTTTCTTAGAATAAGTTTATAAGGAAGGAACAACATGGACAACCTTAGTTTCTAGGAATAGATCCATTATGAAATAGCGTATCGCTTACGTTTATTTCACTTTAGATCATGCCAAAAGAAAGCAGGAAGTGCCTTAACATACCTTTGCAGTCTTCTGTCCAATCATCTATCAAGCTCAATAAGATATTCTTACGTATACAATGAGTAAACCGACTTCGTCGTCATCACATAAGTGTTGTAACTCTCAGATGTCAAAACCAATATTTTACAAGAAAACGGACAGCACCTCCCATGTTTTTACTACATCCCATAATTTACTAAAAATCACCAAACAGCCAAACAACAACTAGTAGCTATATGGAACACAACCAGCACAATAACACGTCGAGCGACAAACTCAGTTCATGTCTAATAATACTATATTTTGAACCCATTACCTCTATAGATGTTCCAACCATAAAACGCTGCAAGAACACCTCCCAAACAGTCCAACAAGCAACACCATTACTAACAAGCCTTTCGATTGATATATCATCGGTTCTAGATTCAAAAACTTATTCGTGATGTGGATAAGCTTAAACACATGTATATTAAGAGATTTATATCCCTCCAATGCAGCCATAAGAACAAGGAAGCGAAACTAGCAATCGATTCGGGTTTCTTGGCACTAGAATCACTTCAGAAGAATTGAAAAACCTAGGGTTGATATGAAAAACTTGCGAGAGTATTTTACAGAACTTAAACCAATTTAAAAGACTCCCCGCATGAGCTGGAACCACACCAAAATAAGAAACCACAAGAAAAACAAGAAACTCACTAGCGTCGCAGGATTCCTGACACTTGATTTGTGTTATTTGTCCTAGGTCTGGGTCTTGGATCATGAGAGAACTTTGAGAGAAAGTTATTAGGTGTCTAGGGTCCGAATAGAGTGAAAAATAATGATTTGAAAAGGGCTTTAGGCGTCACTTATATATCAAGATATCTCAACCGCCTAAGTGGGTCCAATAGGGAGCTGTTTGCGCAGTCTCGAAAAACCGCGAATATCTTTCTACTCTGATGTCGTGTTGATGAATGGTTTAATGCGTTGCAAACTATACTCGTAGATACTCAATTTTACATTTGTATCACCCTGTAATTCTTATTATATCTTAAGAAAATATCTGCTACATTTGACCTAATTTTTAGCACATTATGAATGTAACTTGTGATGACCTTTGCCAACTTTTGTTCCACAACTCGCTTGACTTAACATAACACACGACTATAATATGACTAAAATAACTCATAAAATAACCTCCTTATCATGTTAAGAACCCTAGTTTCACCCCAAAAATATATGTTATAACATTCCAGACGTGTCGACTTTGGACAAAACTTATTTTCTTCAATTCATTTAGCTTCTAAGCATTCCAACCCTCTTGGTACTTGTTAAGAATGATGTTAAATGTTTGTAACATCCAACCTAACATGATTAACTTACTTTATGTAATTTCAAAGACAATCTCATTTATGAGGTTATATCAATTTACTTACGACGTACTCTCACGTACAAAAACATGGGGTGTAACAATGCGTTACAAAGATTTTCCTAGGGTTATGACCAAACCATTTCAGGTTTCCTACGTATCCGAAACGTAACCAGGTTTTAACATAGTTCGTGGGCAATGATAAAGAAATTATGATGCTGACCGAGCCTGACTTAGGCAGCCTACGTATCAAAATGGAATCAGGTCAAAACATAGTTCAATTATAATAGATGCAAAATGATGAGATTGAAAATGAAGTGGAAGAGTTTGACTCTGACTACCTACGTATACAAATGGAATAAGATCATAACGTAGTTCAATTACAACAGATGACTGGATCCAATAAGGATTGCCTACGTATTACTGCCGAAGGAAATCAAGTCATGGTGTAGTTCTGAATACATACAAAATGATATTTGGAATTTCTATTACAAAAGAAGAGAGGGAGAGAGAGAGAGAGAGAGCGGACCCTACAGGGGTGCCTACATATCACTCTGTTGGAAGTAAGGTCGGGAGTAGTTCCTTACAACCAAGACCTAACTCTACTATCTTCAAATGTAGTATCTCTTGATTACGTATGAATTGATAGGTTTCATGCTGACTTTTCTGTCCATTTCAGCTAAGATGAGAGCTCCTCCCGACAATACTCAATAGACCATATAAGGACCTTGCCAATTTGGCGCAAACTTTCCCTTGGCTTCTTCGTGATGAGGGAATATCTTCTTCAAGACCAATTGTCTTAGTGTAAATTGACGAGGTTTCACCCTCTTGTTGAATGCACTGGCCATCCAATTTTGATACAGCTAACCATGGCACATTGTGTCCATTCTCTTCTCATTAATGAGCATGAGTTGCTCCTGCCTCACCTGTATCCATGCTGCATCATCTAACTTAGATTCCTAAATGACTCTCAAGGATGATATCTCGACCTCTGCAGGTACCACAACTTCGGTGCCTTATACCAACATGTATGGCGTTGCCCCAATGGAGGTTCTCATGGTGGTCCGATAACCTAACAAGATGAAGGATAACTTCTTGTGCCATTTCCTATAATTGTTCACTATTTTTTATTGAATCCTTTTGATTGTTTTGTTGGCTACTTCAGCTGCCCCATTTATTTGTGGTCTATAAGATGTAGAGTTTATATGGACGATTCTGAATTTTTCACAGTTTTCTCTCATGAGAACGCTGTTGAGATTGGCTGCATTTTCAGTGATGACTTAGGTATCCCAAATCGGCAGACTATTTGTTACGGACGACATCCGCCACTACTTTCTGCATGATGACCTTGTATGTAGAAGATTCAACCCAGTTGGCGAGGCAATCGATGGCTACCAAGATGAAATGGGGTCCGTTTGATGCAGTAGGATCTGTGGTCCGATGACGTCCATGAACTTAATGTATCAACAGATCATAATCTCCTATGACCAGAAGCTCCTTGATGTTCATGTCTACTCCCATCCTAATCCCAAATATGCATGATTCATACTCTGCCATATTATTGGTGTAGGGGAACTTTATCTTTGTTGATGCCGGATAATGATGTCCTGATTTTGAAATTAAAACAGCCCCGATTCCTACTCCTTTGAAATTTTTTGCCCCATAGAAGACATTTTACATCCTGGGTATGACTGCGATTTCTTCTCCGATGAACAACACTTCTTTATCCGAAAAGTATGTAGTAAGCGACCCATAATCCTTGTCCGCTGGGTTCTCTTCAAGGTGATCGGCTAAAGCTTGTCCTTTGATGGACTTCTTGATTATGTATACTATGTCAAACTTGCTGAGAAGAATCTGCCATTTGGGCAGTTTTCATGTAGGCATCGGTGTCTGAAAGATGTACTTGAGTGGGTCGAGCCGGGACAATGATTTGTGGTGTGTGCTGACATGTAGTGCCTCAACTTCTGGGCGATCCAAGTCAGTGCGCAGCAGGTACGCTCTACTAGAGTTGTTTGTCTCCACATGGTGTAAACTTCTTGCTCAGGTAATAGATAGCCCGCTCTTTCCTCCTGGTCTCATCGTGTTGTCCCAACACCTATCCAAATGCATTGTCCAAAACATATAAATATAATAACAGTCGCTTCCCAGGATTGGGGGAACCAATACTGGTTGATTTGACAAGTACTCCTTGATCTTGTTGAAAGCTCTCTAACACTCTTTTGTCCATTTTGTAGCTGCATCATTTTTAAACATCTTGAAGATGGGCTCGCAAATTATCATAGACTAGGCTATGAATCTCCTGATGTAATTTAATCTGCCAAGGAAACTCATCATGTCTGTCTTGCTCTTAGGTGGCATTAAGTTTTTAATGGATATAATCCTTGAAGGATCTAAATCTATCCCTTTCCTTCTCACAGTAAAACCTAACAGCATCCCGATTGGGACTCCAAATGCCCATTTTGTGGGATTCAACTTCAGATTGTACCTCCGCAAACATTCAAAAAACTTCTTTAGGCCGTCCAAATGTTTTGCACTCTTTAGATATTTGATGATGATGTCATCCATATATACCTCAATTTCCTTGTGGATCATGTTGTGAAAGAGGGTCGTCATAGCCCTCAGGCAAGTAGCACCGGGGTTCTTGAGGCTGAATGGCATGACTCTGTAGAAATAAACTCTCCAAGGCGTAGTGAAAAATGTCTTCATTGCATCTTCTTCATGCATCATGGTCTTATGGTACCGGCAAAACAATTAAGGAATGACTGTAGCTCGTGCTTCGCATAATTGTCGATGAGGATATGAATGTTTGGTAAAGAGATCCGTTGGACTGGCCTTGTTAATATATCGATAGTCCACACATATCCTAATTTTCCCATATTTCTTTAGAACTGACACGATACTTTCCAACCTTGCGGGATAATTGGTGACCCTCACTACGTTCACCTCTATCTATTTAGTCAATTCTTTTTTTATCCTCAAACTCAAATCCTGCTTTTTGTTTGACTGGAGGTCTGCGGGATCGGTGGGCAATCGATGCAAGACAATTTCAATACTCAATCCAGCCATTTTGTCATATGACCATGTGAATACGCCGATGTATAGTTAGAGGACCTCGACCAGTTATTCTTTCTATTCTGCTTCTAAATGGATGTTGATTCAAGTTTCTTTCATGTCTTCTTTGCTTCCCAGGTTGACCACTTGTGTATCTTCAAGGTTAGGCTTTTTCTAGCTTTCCAACTTCTCGATCTCTTGTGGGAGATTATCTGGCGTCATGCTAATTGTGCTTCTTGTAGTCTAGATCACTTTGCTCGAGGGTTTTGTTACATGTCATAATCACGAAACACAGTTTTTTAATCATTTTGATTATTGAAAAGAAAAACTAAGTATAATGAAGCGATAAATAAGTTTGCAGTGATTCTAAGAAAAAAAAATTATTTCATTAAAGAGGAACGTCTAAGCGTTCAAGGAGGCATATGAAAAAGGAGTACATGCACAGTTCAAGCCTCAATTCATCGTGCATTTTTTCGAACATTTTACAATTCCACACTACCAAGATTCCCAGCAAACAAGAGACAAGCTAGCGGTCCAATTTTGCATGTCCTCTCCTGGTTTAGCATCCCAAATGGTCGGTGTCTTGGCATTAACTATGTTAGAGTATTCCTGAATCATGACCATGAACAACCTTCTCATTCCATCAATGATGTCGTGCTCTGGTGTTGAGTTTTGACCCGGACCCAAAACACACTTTGGCACAAAAGCCTTCTTCCCAAAACCTCCGGTGTATGTCTTCCCAGTTGGAGGCTGATACCCTAAACCGGCTCTATCTTTCTGTCCTCTTGTCTTAATCGGCTCCGTAATCCCATTTGATCGAGCTCCCAGCCTGGTCCCTAGTCGGTACCCGTACTTCATCATTTCTCTCATATCCATCTTTGATATGTTTGGTGACCGCATACCCAGCTTCTGATCAGTCTCCTCTATCTCAGTGGTCTACGTGATCCCCACCACATGAAAAATGACCATGTCTGATCCTTTTATGAACGGAATTGCATGTCTAGATAAGCTGACTGGCTCCATTCACCGTGAACTACAATCTATTGACAACCCCACTCGAACTTCATGCACTGATGGAGGGTGGATGGAACTGCACCTCCCACAAGTACCAAGGTCTTCCCAACAATAGGTTGTATGAGGATGAAATGTCCATTACTTGGAACAGTATTGGGAACTCAACTGGTCCAATATGCAGAGCTAAGTATATTTCCTCAATAACGTTTTTCTATGACCCATCAAAAGCTCTCACCCTCATATGGCTTTCTTTCACTTCTCTCAGATGAATACCCAACTCTCTCAGAGCAGAGAGCATGCATATATTGATTCTGAATCCTCCATCAACAAGTACTCAGGCATTTTATCCCCGCACTTGGCGGTAATGTGTAAGGCCCTGCTGTGACCCCCGCCTTCTACTGTAAATTCATCTCTTTGAAAGGTAATTATGTTCTCCTTAGCCATCTTCCAGATGGTCGCTTCTAGTGCCTCATTGGTAGTGTTGCTTGGCACGCTACTCCACTAAACACCTTCATCAAGACGTCTTTATGACTGTTAGAACTCATTAGAAGGTCCATAATTTATATATATGTTGGGGCTCTTCAATTGCTCCTCCACAAAGTATTCTTTAGCTGAAATCTTCTTCCAAAATTCTGCAGCCTCATCATCTGCTATATTCTTCCTCTGAATTTATTCCCTTCCTAGATTTCCTTGGTTTACCTCCTATGAAGCGTAACACCTCCCTGACCTATTCATTCCATGAGTCGTGGCGGAATATGTCATCTTGCATATCCCTTTCTGCTGATATGTCTACGGGACTGTCTTGTATTCCCGATCCTCCTCATTCTTGATAATGGTGGTGGACTATTGCTCGAATGTCTGGACCATCTGATGAAGTCCAAATCCACTACTAAAAATTAGTAAATGGACACAGTCGCATGAAATATAATTTACCCAACTATGAGTCGGGGTCGAATCCCACAGAAAATAATATGTAGGAGATTAGGCATGTAAGAGAATTATCACTTATTATGCTAAGCCAAACACTTAGAATGATTTTGAGAAAATATTTATAACTAATTGCGAAAATATAAACTAACCAAGAAAGCAAGTAAAATGATCAATGGATACAATTATGGATGCATAGAGAATTACACTCAAGTAACGATCTAATGTATTTTAAGATTTTACAAATATGAGCGAGTTTATGTTAATTAGCCTCGAGTAATAATTCAATATTAGCTTCTTCCAAAAACTAACAAGACTTTCTAATTGAATTATCCCTAAAATAATTTAGAGGTTAAACACACCGGAATATGGCTACAAGTAGTTCAATCCATTCCCTAAGTAGAATCTATAAAGTGAGGGTTAAAGCCTCAAGTTCTTGTTAATTAATCTTTCCCAACCTCAAATAATATTTCCCAAAATTAATTCAAAATAAATAGGTGAGTCCTAGGGTTAGCTAATCCCGTTGGAAACTTTAAAGAACAAGAAAAATTAAAGAAATAATAACTCACTTCATAATAAATAAAAATCGTTCAATACATAGGCACAACAAGATATTTAATCCACACTTTAAATGTGAATATTCCCATAAACAAGATTCATATTTTGGAATAAATACTACACACTTAGATATACAATACAAAGCAAGGAAATGATGAAATGAACATACATGGGTAAGAAATTCTCAACCAAAAGCTTCAAATCTTCAAGACCCAAGTGTGTGTGCAAGAACCCTAGCTCCAAAACTTGTGTTCTCTCCCAAGATATGTTCAAAGCTTCCAAATATATGCCAAAGGTGGGTTTCCAATAAGCTAGGTCATTTATTATAAGGTTTCGGGACAAAAAATGTGAAATTACATAAGTATCCAGAACTGAGGCACGATATTTGCAATTGCAAATATTAGTTTGCAATTGCGAACCCTGAGATTACTGTTGCACATCGCATTTGTGATCTTTATGTTTGCAATTGCGAACATGGCACTGTGCACTTGGTTTCGCATTTGCGATGGAGATCTTCGCATTTGCGAAGGTTGACTGTCTGGTTTCACCTTGCTTTTGCGACCTTCTTTTTGCATTTGCAAAACATTGACTTGAATGTTTGACCTCGCATTTGCCAAGTTGATGTCGCTATTGCGACATCTAAGGCTTTTTTCTAGATTTTCTTCTTTTCAACTTCTTTTTGACTCGTTTTCACTTGGTTTCTTCATGATCACTTCTAAATCACATAGAACCTATAAAATAGAATTAAACAACATTTAACACATGATTTTATCAACCAAAATAGCAAAAATCTATGATTAAAAACGAGATAAGTTGGTAAAATATCAACTTATCACCATCACTAGAGGTTTTAACTGTACGCTGATCATCGGAGTTCTTCCAGGTGTAACACTTATAGTCTCAGTGTTTCCTATTATAACGATAGTCCCTTTCAAGTCATACTCTTTGTCCAGGGTGATCATATTAGCTCCTTGATTCTGGTGGTTTGGCAGTGGGTTACAGTTCACATTTAGTGGAGCTGGGGGTGCACTGAATGGCTCCACTTTTAATAAGCAATGCAATTTCATTTTCAGCTTGAAGCAATCCTCGGTATCATGTCTTGGTACACCTAAATGGTAGACGCACCATTTAGTCACATCAAAGTATTTTGAAGGATGCTCAAAAATCCTCCCTTCTACTGTATATATCAAGCCATCTCTCCTCAATCTTTTAAACAATTGATCCAAAGGTTCAACAATCGGGGTATAGTTTCTGGGACTTCTTTCTTCAAAATTTGGGCAAGGTCGGGTGCATAGTTTGGTTGATTTTGATGGGTGGTGGTCTAAACTAGAGTGTATGATCGTGCTGGAATGGGATTTATATGGGCGCGAGGTGGGTTATATAGAGGTTTTGTATTATGGTATGGTTGTGTGTTGTATATTGGAGCATAAATAGGTGGGTTTGGAGGGTGGTTGTTCGGAGAGTAAGAGTTGTTTCAATGTCGTGAATTGGATTGGTAATAGGGAATGATTGCTGATACCTCTTCTTTCTTCTTCTTTCTACTGCCTATCGAAGCAGATTGAATTACTTAGCTAGCTGCTTGCAGTGCGTCCATAGATTGTATTTTACCAGACTTGATTCCTTTATCTTAAAACTCTCCTATCTTAACAAGTTCGGGGAACTTCTGCCCCACCATGCTCATCATCTTTTCAAAGTAGATTCCTTCTTGAGCCCTGGTGAAGTATTTGGTTAGCTCATTATCATCTAGTGAGGGCTGGGTCTTGGCAGCCTCTGCCTTCCAACGATGGGCATAATCCTGAAATGATTCTGATGGTTTCTTCTACAAATTTACTAGAGCGAACCTATCTAGAGTAACTTTTGTGTTGAACCGGAAAAATTTCATGAAATCTTTTGCCATATCCTGCCACCCTCTCCAATTTCTGGGATCCTGGCGAGTGAACCAAGTAAGTCCCTCTCCTATCAAACTTCTTATAAATACCTTCATCTTTAACTTCTCATTTCTTCCTAATCCAACTAGCTTATCGCAATGGGCTCTCAATTGTGCACGAGGACCACTTGTCCCATCAAAGATGTCAAATTTTGGAGGCTTGTACCCTCTTGGCATGTCCACATCAGGTTATGTATACACAAATCCTCGCAATCTAGACTTTCGTTCCCTTGAGGGACCTGAAGGTTCCTCATTTGTTTCCTCAATGCTAGCAGTTGTTCGGATACAGACTCTTCCCCTTTATGCTTAGCTTCATTTTTCATTTCAGCATAATGATCAACTTCATAAGATAACGTGAACGTGACGGGCATTGTGAAGGTGGGTTTTGAAATGACATATACGGGTGGCACATATCGCTCTTGTGCAGCGGTATGGGCAGGTATGTGTTGGTTTTGATTGTTGGTAAAGGTGAAGCCATCACAGGGAGGGGTATGAACTACGCTGGTAGTGACTAGTAGGTTTTATGGCGTTTGCACATAATTTGGTACATAAGGGGTATGTATAGGGGGATTTGGTGGGTTTGCAGGGTTACTAGGGGTATAATCTAGGTAGTAGTTACTGGTTTCAGGGTGTTGTTTGCTTGCCAGGTAGCTGAAGGAAAGTGATCAGGGATTGAATATAGTAAAGGAAAGCGGGGTGGTTGTGGGAGCATCCTCACAGCCAGATGCACCAATTCCTTAATGTGTTGTACTTCCTCTCTCAACGATTCCATCTCTTGTGCCATATTAGCAACATGTTCATCGTTTCGGGTATCATCATTTTCTCTTCATTTCCCTGGGCTATCAGCTATTACCAAAGTGTGTTCGGTCAGGCTATCTGTCGCAGACATCTTCCCTTTCAATCTCAAATTGTATGGTGGTTCCGCCAATTTTTGGGTCAACACAAACAAACCTCTTCTTTGGGGGATAATAATAGAGTAGTTAATTCACGTATTCAAGCACGTACATTTCTTAATATGTGAGGGACCTCTATTTGCCGGAGGTGGGCCTAAGTCGCAAATATTTGGCAAGCAATTAGATTCAACAAATTTAGATCTGAAGCAAACTTTAGTTTTCATTAAAAATATTTGGATTGTAACAGGTGGGAACAAGGATTACCACATTGATTTTCCAATATTCATAAGATTACATGGGCTTAACAGACTTGCCCTTAGGGAAATTAAAGGGTTCAGGATAAATGATACAAGGTAGGAAAAAGGTGAAATAAACCAGCTACTAAAAACCATCCCCAGAATCATCTTATGTGTCTTCGTTCTCTTCCAGTTCCTCTTACGGGTCTTCATCAAATTCTTCTTCTTCATCATCATTGAACTCAGGCTCTTCTTCTAGATCTTCTTCTGGCTCTGTCTCAGACTCAATTTGTATACATTTGACCACTTGTTCATCATCCTCTGGAGGTGGCAGCATATGATCAACTAATCCTTCGACCACTTGGAAATTCATGGAGGTAGTCACAAGGTAGTGAGAAACATAACATGATAGATTTGCAACTAATGCAGCTTCTGACCAGGCTATTCCTTACCTTCTTGGTCGGGCCAACTGATTGATGTTTGGCTATAATTCGAGGTGAGTTAGGAGCAATAAATAAAGAACAGTAAAGTAAGTGTAATAAAGCTAAATAATGATTCTGAAGAGCAGTAGACGAGAAAAGTAAGATAGTATATTATTTGCCAATGATCAGATTATCTTTACAAATGATTAGGGTCCTCTGTATATAGGAGGGAAAAATCCTAAATATGGTACATTTCTATTTACAGTAAGGAATTTTATTGGTATAGTTGTATAACAAACTAGTATGGATTTGTACTAATTCGTACAAATCTATCCCGGGATTTACACCATGATATTTGGGGACGTGGTGAGAATCTTGTCCTTTCTGTAAAAAAAACATAACGTCATTATTCGGCATCAACCATGTCTTTCTTTGATGCTCATCGAGTACCTAGGCCCTCGAGCCTCTTGTTCTCCCTTCGATCTTGACCTTGACCTCTTCCAGGCTTCTGAACTCGATGTAACTCCTCGAGCCTACAAAATCGGGCATGAGATTTTGACTGTATACAGATAGTTCCCATTTTTTCGAAATGAAAGGATAAGAAACGATCTTGATTCTCGACCCTTCGATGCTCCAACTATGACGTCAGTCATGTGATGTCAGCAATTAGTGTGACTAAAAGTCATGAAAGGTCACGTCTGCACAGTTTTTGAAAGTTCATTAATGAAAAGCGGCTATTGGCCATTCGTTTAGCTTCCTCAATATGCATACTAAATTCCTATAAATACTTCAACCCATCTCTTTGCAAACTTTACTTACTACAGCACCCTAACTTCCCCATTCTCTCTCTGCGTTTTTCCTTCTCTTCTGCCAATTTCATAACCAACTTTCTTTTCTTCTTCTGAATTTTTCAACAACAACAATGGCCAAAACTTCTAAGACAGTTCCACAGAAAGAAAAATCCTCTTCATCATCACGTCAATCTAAGAGAAAAATGGTGGTACCACCTCGTATTGAGGAATGCACTCCCGGGCCTTGCGAAACATCTTCCGACTTTAAAATCGACAAGCCTTCTTCGGTCCCGGGTCGATGTGAACCTATGTCCCAATATATCAATTTGATAACTAGCACTGAACTCGACCAGGTGAAGACGGACTGTAATTGGGGAAATAAAGACGTGGATATCCCTTCCTCCGAAGAGGATATTACCACTCACAAAGCAGGGTACCTGAGTGTGTATACTTACCCGTTCACCTTAGGTCCCGTAGACCCACTCATAAAGCAGGGTACCTGAGTGTGTATGCTTGGCCAAATTTATCTTTCCTTCTGACGAATCTTTCACTTGATAAGGTATTTCTCGATTAAGGTCGAGGGGATTCCTTTTACCCTCGGCCATCTAATCAAGATATACAGCCCTCGTCTCTATCGAGGTGGCCTGATAAAGCTGCAATGCCGATCCTCAAAGTCTTTCTTCTATAACATCGATGAAGACAAGGACCGAGAGTGGATGAGCCACTTTGTCCGAATCAGAATCTCTGACCCGATTCCTGCTAAAAGGATGCCATTCCTCGAGAAATGGAATATGAAATGTAAGTACAGTCTTATCGAGGGAGTTTTATCACTTTGATATTCCTTCTTTCTCTTGAACTAATCCTTTTATAATGATGCATTTTTGGCTTGGTTTCCTAATGCGGTTGCGGACCTCCCGGGTTGGGTTCGGCAACTGGCCTCCACTTTCTCATAGGCTGAGCACAACTGGCGTGATTTGTCCAAAGGCCGATGGGAGGCCAAAAACCACAATGAGTATTCATTATTTGCATATCTGAGTTCATGGGAAAAGTACTTATTTTTGCTTTTAAGCAGGCCTGAGAGATGAATTTTCAATGAGGACACCCCCACTTGGTGAGGAAGAAGCCCCAAAACCTGCCAAGGACAAGAAAAGGAAGAAAGGGTCGTCGGCGAACTCATCGAGACCCTAGCCCCCCGAGCCTCTTGTTCTCCTTCGAGCATGACCTCGACCTTTTCCAGGCTTCTGACCTCGATGTAACTCCTCGAGCCTAAAAATTCGGGCATGAGATTTTGACCGTATACACGTACCTTGCATTTTGGGGATTTAATGCTAAATTATACTATATGTTTTCTTAATTGAGTCTATTTTATGTGTAGGCATGTTTAAGACGAAACTGGGAGTAAAGTACAGATTTTATGTGTATTTTATGCACTACCGAAATTCCTCATGATTATTTGATGATGGAAAATATTATAATGAGATAATGAAACAATGATTGGAGACAAATTGCAAAAGAAACAAAGGCAAGAATTTTGGAAAGGAAAACAAACAAAAACGTTAAAGGCAAAAGAAAATTTGAAGTAGCAAATTGAAAAGAAACGTGAAGGAATGGAAAGTTGATACAAATCAGAAAGCAAAAGTTAGGCAAGCAAGAATTGAAATGGAGTTGGCGACGCGAGATGTCAAGCTTGCTATAGAGCAGGCGTAGCGAGCACTTTTGCTCGCATTAGAGATGGCTTCGAGGTATGTTTTGCATGACAGAGCATGCAACGCCAGGTCTTAGGCTAGATGGACCAGTCGTTTTTCCTCGCAAGGCGAGGTTCTTAGCGAGCAGGTTCCAGATTTTCAAGCCTATTTTGTCTCCTATTTGGTTTTGGACTTGGTTATTTCGTTTAGGTCTCTTCCCTACACATATAAATATTCATTAAACACCATTTTTAGAGGATTTTTTGCAACCGGAGGCAAAAATATCACGTGGAAAACTTCTAGAGGAGAAATCATCGAGTTATTCATCCCTTTACCTTTTATTTGTAATTTGTTTATGCAAAATTTTGGGAAAATTGTTACTACTAATATGAGTGGCTAAAACCCATAGTTCTATGGTTGTGATTTAGCCATGAATATTGTTGTTTTATGTTGACTTAACCTTGATTACAATTCACTAATATAATGTTGTTTCTTTAATTTTGTGATTAATTGCTTAATTGTCTGGCCAGCAGTTAGGTTCTATTTACTATCTATGCTATGCTTGGGAAAGTCGTGTTTAGATTAGAGAAGAATTGAAGAGAGCACAACTTAACTCTTGGGGGGTGATTTGTGGTTAGGATAGGAATATACCTAGTCATCGTGCTTAATTAAATATCGTAATCTTAATGCGTTCTTGATAGATTGATTTCATACGAATATAGTCATTAATTTATTTTGAATAGGTGAGTAGTACTTCGGGAGAAGGCTATGAGAGAAATTGCTCAATTAATTAGCAACCATGAGTGAATTATATAAAAGGAAGAGTTAACTAGAACAAAATAGAATTGGTAAATCGATCACAACCCTAGAATACTTGTCTCTATTGAATACACCACAATTATTTTGCTACTTGATAATTTAGTTACTACGTAGAATAATAGTTTAGTATAGTCACATTCTTGAACTTGATTGTGGATTGACTGAAAAACAATCATGGTGATTTTAGTGGGTAGTTGATACAAGTCTCTGTGGGTTCAACACTCTACTTATCATTTTATTACATGTACGACCATGTATACTTGCCTGTGCGTTTGGGAGCAACAAGTTTTTGGCTTCATTGTCGGGGACTTGAATATCTTTTACTTTCTAGTTTTTTCTTTAAATATTCATTTCGTCAAGTTTAACGTTACTAAATTATTGCTCTGATCTCAGGAACTTTGATTTAATACGTAGGGTCAGAAGCCAGGAAAAACTCAACGGCTTTGACCCCGAACCTGAGAGAACATTTCATAGGAGGTTGAGGGAGGCAAGGGATATAAATAATCTTCAAGCACTCGTTCAATTTCCTGTGAACATGGTAGAGGATCAACACATAACTGTTCAGGAGGTGGCGATGCCCAGCATTGCTAATGTCACCTCCAGCATTGTGAAGCCCAGAATCATAGGGCACTTTGAGCTGAAACAGAGCATGATCCAGCTACTTCATGCGAATGGGCAGTTTATGGGTCTTCCACACGAGGATCCACAACACCATATCCTAAACTTTTTGCAGATTAGTGATACTTAAATTATTAATGGGGTCACTCCAGACTATGTGAGGCTCACACTTTTCCCATTCTCTCTGTTGGGAGAAGCAAAGTAATGGCTGAAGGCAGAACCAGCTAGTTCTATTACATCATGGAATGATCTGGCAAGGAAATTTCTGGCAAGGTTCTTCCCTTCAGGAAAAACTGCAAAGATCAGAAGTGAGATAGTCGCCTTCAAACAGAAAGTGTGGGAGTCTCTATACTCAGCTTAGGAGAGGTTCAAGGGGCTGCTCGGAGATTCTACTCATCATAATTACTTCCTTTTTCACGACTTTCTTCATGATAGGATTCAATCTCCTCTGCTTCTCAACACTAGGGCGGTGTCCATCTTCTAGAAAATTTTATGCATGAAAAATGATGGACTAATTCCTTTGATGTCAGTAATATTCCACCTTATAGTCTTTTTATGCTCGCGAAGTACTCTGAGTATTTTTTCTTCTTGTACATTAGTCAGGCTGGACCAGATCGTCATATTCCCAGAGGATCAGGAGAAGACCACTTTTACTTGTCCTTATGGCTCTTTCGCCTTCAAACGAATTCCATTTGGTATTTGTAATGCACCAGCTACTTTCCAGAGATGCATGATGGCTATTTTCACCAGTATGGTGGAAAATTTGTTTTATGGATGATTTTTCAGTCTTTGGGTCTTCCTATGATGATTGTTTGAAGAATTTGAGCAATGTGATGGCCCGCTGTAAAGAAATAAATCTAGTATTAAATTGGAAGAAATGACATTTTATGGTGAAGAAAGGCATCGTGTTGTGTCACAGAGTGTCTAGGAGCGGCATTGAAGTTGATAAGGCAAAGGTGGAGACGATTGAAAAATTACCTCCACCCATTTCTGTGAAGGGTATCCGGAGTTTCTTGGAACACGCGGAATTCTATCGACGCTTTATTAAAGATTTTTCTAAAATTGCTACTCCTTTGTGCAGGTTGCTTGAAAAAAATATGACTTTCAATTTTGACAACGCCTGCCTGAAAGCATTTGAAAAGCTCAAAAAGAAACTGGTGGTTGCCCCCATTATTTCCGCACCAGATTGGTCCTTACCATTTGAGCTTATGTGTGATGCAAGTGACCATGCTATTGGGGCAGTGCTAGGCCAGAGGAATGACAAAATATTTTATTCCATCTACTATGTGAGCAAGAGTCTTGATGATGCGCAGCTGAATTACACCACTACTGAAAAGGAGTTGTTAGTTGTGGTGTGGGATTTTGAGAAATTTCAGGCATACTTGGTGGGAACAAAAGTCATAGTCCATTCCAATCATGCAGCAATCGGGTATTTATTTACAAAGAAGGAATCTAAGGCTAGATTGATGCACTGGGTTTTATTATTGCAGGAATTTGATGTGTAAATCCGAGATCGAAAGGGCACAGAGAACCAAGTAGTTGACCATCTATCAAGGCTAGAAAATCACAACCACGTGGAGGAGGGTGGCCAAATTAAATAAGTATTTCGTGATGAGCAACTTGTTTCTATCACCCAAGACCCTCCCCCATGGTACGCGGACTATGTCAATTATCTGGTGAGCGGAGTACTTCCTCCTGAAATTGAATCTGAAGATAGAAAGAGGTTTCCACATGATGTGAACTTTCTGCTATTGGTATGAGACATATTTGTACAAGCAGTGTACTGACAAAATTATGAGGAGATGTACACCTGAAAAAGGAGGTCGAACTAGTGTTATATGATTGTCATGCATCACCCTATGGAGGCCTTCATGTAGGTGATAGAACAGCTGCAAAGATATTAGAATCCGGTTTATTTTGGCCAACATTAGTCAAGGACTCCCATGCATTTGTTAAGAAGTGTGACCAGTGTTAGAGAACAGTAACAATCACAAAGATGCATGAGATGCCTTTGAATAACATCCTGGAGGTCGAGATTTTGATGTGTGGGGGATAGATTTTATGGGACCATTCCCATTGTCCAGAGGAAACAAATACATTTTGCTAGAAATTTACTACGTGTCAAAATGGGTAGATGTGATCGCACTGCCAATGAATGATGCCATGGTGGTAGCCGCTTTTGTGAAAAATAATATATTTTTGAGATTTGAGACTCCACCTCCTTTGATAGTGATGAAGGGACACACTTTTGCAATCGGTTGTTGAATAACCTTCTAGATAAATATGGAGTCCACCACAAAGTTGGGACAACATATCATCCTCAAATAAGTGGACAAGTTGAAGTGTCTAATAGATAAATAAAGTAAATCTTAGAGAAGACGGTGAGTGTGAATAGAAAAGATTGGGCTTCAAAGTTAGATGACTCCTTGTGGGCATATAGAACTGCATACAAAACGTTAATTGGGGCGTCGCCGTACAGGTTAGTTTATGGGAAGGCATATCACTTGCCTGTTGAACTTGAACACAAAGGTAATGTTATTAGACTTCTCTCTATGATGTTGGGTTTTCAAGCCATGAGTGCATTGTGAAATTGGCTTGGTTTTGGAGGAAAGGATTGTTATGAGCATGTTGTCTTTGTTTGCATATTTTTAAGTATGGCATAAGAAAAAGGAAGTGTATGTGATTGCATATGCTAATGTTTAATTGTTGCTATGTGTTGCTATCAACCATGGTCGCTGGTGTAGTGTGCCTCAATTATGTAAAGACCAAGTGCTCAAGGATAGTGTGAATTGTTAGTTGACTCGACGACGAGCAATGTTTAAGTGTGGGGTAGTGATGTTTAGCTATACTTCCATAGTTTTAGTGCATTACTTACCTTGCATTTTGGGGATTTAATGCTAAATTATACTATATTTTTTCTTAATTGAGTCTATTTTATGTGTAGGTACGTTTAAGACGAAATTAAAAGCAAAATATCTTATGTGTATTTTATGCACTACAAAAATGTCTTGTGGTTATTTGATGATGGGAAATATGATAATGAGATAATGAAACAATGATTGAAGAAAAATTTCAAAAGAAATGATTGAAGATAAATTGCAAAAGAAGACAAAAGAAACAAAGGCAAGAATTTTGGAAAGGAAAACAAACAAAAATGTTAAAGGCAAAAGGAAAACTGAAGCAGCAAATTGAAAAGAAACGTGAAGGAATGGAAAGTTGATACAAATCAGAAAGAAAAAGTTAGTCAAGCAAGAATTGAAATGAAACTGGCGACGCGAGATGTCAAGCTCGCTATAGAGCAAGTGTAGCGAGCACTTCTGCTGGCGTTAGAGCTGGCTTCGCAAGTTACTTTTCGCGCGACAGAGCGTGCGACGCTAGGTCTGAGCCGAGGTGGACCAGGCATTTTTCCTCGTGAGACGAGGTCCATAGAGAGCTGGTTTCGGATTTTAAAGCCTATTTTGTCTCCTTTTTGGTTTTGGACTTGGTTATTTCGTTTAGGTCTCTTCCCTACACATATAAATAATCGTTAAACACTATTTTTAGAGGAGTTTTTTGCAACCGGAGGTAAGAAGATTACGTGGACAACTTGTGAAGGAGAAAATCATCGAGTTCTTCATCCTTTTATCTTTTCTTTGTAATTTGTTTATGCAAAATACTGGGAAAATTGTTACTACGAACATGAGTGGCTAAAACCCATAGTTCTGGGGTTGTGATTTAGCCATGAATATTGTTGTTTTACGTTGAGTTCATGACTATTTCTTGAATTCTGTGATTAATTGCTTAATTGTCTGGAGCAGTTAGGTTCTATTTACTATCTATGTTGTGCTTGGGAAAGCCGTGTTTAGATTAGACAAGAATTGAAGAGAGCACGATCTTCACTCTTATGGGGCAGAATTTGTGGTTAGGATAGGAAGATACCTATTCACCATGGTTAATTAAATATTGTAATCTTAATGCGTTCTTGATAGATTCATTCCATAGGAATATAGGCGTTAACCTATTTGAATAGGCGAGTAGTACTTCAGGAGAAGGCTATGAGAGAAATTTCTCAATTAATTAAAAACCATGAGTGAATTGTATGAAAGGGACAGTTAACTTGAACAAAATAGAATTGGTGAATCGATCACAACCCTAGAATACTTGTCTCTGTTGAATACACCACAATTATTTTGCTACTTGATAATTTAGTTACTACGTAGAATTATAGTTTAGTATAATCACATTATTGAACTTGACTGTGGCTTGACTGAATAAAAATCTTGGTGGTTTTAATGAGTAGTTGATACAAGTCTCTGTGGGTTCGACACTCGACTTATCATTTTATTACTTGTACGACCACATATACTTGCATGTGCATTTGGGAGCAACATCATCCTCTTCATTGATCCAGATATAGTATTCTGGGGTGCACCACGAATTCTAACCCATTGGCATCATAATTAAATCATTCCACTCTTCATGAAGTCTCCTTATCCTTTGTATCGGGTTCTTCCTATTGTACTCATCTTCACATAGAGTTGTTCTTGTCGAAAGGGGTACATCATGGATCAGACCAAATCGCTTGAGAGCTCGTAGGGGTGAATATGGCTGATTACCTTGGAGTCCTATCTGCTCAATGAAATACTTTTGGGGGTCCTCATAATTGCCCTGTCGCTCAGCCATGAAAGCTTCCAGTTTATCCATTCTCCGTAAGCTGGTCAGCATCTCTCTCCATTCTTCATGTCCGCATGGTGAGACTCAATGCCTTATTCTCTCATTCTGACTCCAAATCATATTGCTAATACCCACAAAGTAATCAACTATGGCCTCTCGTTGAAAGAAGTGCTCTATGGCCTATATCTGGAGTAACAGGTTGCAGCCCATGAAGAAATCACATCCTCGAGAACAGGCCGACAGTGATCTAAGAATTTTTTCCAATATCATAGGCATCAATGTGGCTCAGAGGTTACCCCAGAATGTTGCCAAGAGCACAAGCAGTAAGTTGATGTTGATTCATCCTCTCCTTTGTGGGAAAACTAGCAATCCTAGCAGTGCCAAAGATAAGGTTATATGGCGGAGACTTTCCTAGTTCGCTTGATCACATTGGAACTCCCCCTAGTACTATTAGTAGCTCTCTCTCGATGTCCAAACCTGTCAAATAATTGGTGTAGGCTTGCCCATCCGTATTCAATGTTTCTCAAACTCTGACTACCCGCAAAACCTAAAGCATCAAGAAACCTATAGCCAAGCAATTGACAGTATCGGCTTTCTCCTAGTAAATGGCACTTTCATGAAGCTGGTAACTTCTTCCAATGTTGGCACCAATTCACAGTTAGTGAAGTTGAAAACCACTTTGGCCGGATCCCAGAATTATATCAGCAAACGGGTAAGCACTTTGTTGGCCCGAAGGCTCAGTAAGGCAGTCAATGCTCCTAGGTGCATTCTAATTTTGTCTTTATGTTCTCGACAAATATTCTTCCGCCATTGCTTTAGCTTGTGCGGTGGTCCCATACCATATTGATTTTTTTTGGAGGTTCTAGTTGATTTCCATTTCTGAAGAGGGTAGAGAAGGTTTGATGTGTGTTTTGCTCCAGATCTTTAGCGTCTCATCGTGATCGGTTCGTCATTTCACAAAAGTCATTGGGTGCATGACCCGTTGACATTATGGTGGCTTTCCTAGTTGTGTGTCGATTCCAAGGACCGGCTCACCTAAGGTTCATGCAGTATGACCCGTGTTTGCTAAAGTAGAGTGTTTTCTAATTTTGAGTTGGACTATATACTACAAGAAGTTTTGTCAGTTGACCTGACAAAACCATTCTGTAAAACTAAGGAATTTTGAAAGAAGGTTCGGAGGGTGCAAAGACAACCCTCGCATGCCATTGTGTATGATAGTGTAAGACCAAGACTCGATATGAAAGAGTGTGACAACAATGTATATAAAGTGGTAACAGATAGTGGGATATTAGTAATAACATTAAAGCAAGTAGATAAATACAAGATGAACAAGTAAGCATGTAAGAACATATTTGCAATTTAAGCACAGTTAAAGAAATATATAAACAAATGTTCTTAATTCTAGGTCTAGTCTAAATCTGCTAAGATCAGAACCTAAGTGTAAATTCCCCAGCTGAGTCACCATATTGTTGCACCCTATTTTGCACAAGTCACAACAAGATTCAACTAATGGTTTCCCTATCGATGATAAAAGAGAGTCACCACCTAATATTTAAAGATGTACTAGGGTATCCTCTCAATTAATAAGATCATTATCCTATTAGTCTGCTAACCAGTGAGATTTTGGGTACGTGTTCTTGTTCTTCTAATAGGAAGGTATTAGGCACCCCCTAGAATCTACCTAAGGTAGCTCCATAGGATTTAGACTAGGTTTGGGGATTTAGATGTCTATATCTGCTTAGTTAGTGCTTAAAAGTGTAAGGGCACCTTATGTGATGTTATAAAACTTATCAATTTTGAGAGAGAAGCAATGTGTATATTTTTAAAGGTGTAAGTTTTTATTTGAAGAGGATTGCCTTTGAAAAATGTTTATACAATTGAAAATATGAGTTTATAACACTTGCTCTACTAATATATGGGTTGAGTTTTAAAACACTGATTTCAAATATAAAGTGGTTGTTTATGTAAAGTAGAACTATTTGGAAAACAAGGTTTAGATATAACATAGAAATTTGGTTTCAAATCTCATATTAAAATTCAAACCGTTTGAAAGATCCTTAATCGCATCAGTGTTTGTTTGAACAGCCCACTTTTGGAAATCATTTTTTGGGTTTTCCGTTTCTTCTCGTTTTCAAAAGAGGAGGCTGTTGACTTGGCAAATCTGTCATAGTTTCAACACTTCATGAAGATCGTTAGTAAGAATAAAACATAATTTGGATAATATAAGTGATTAAAAATTAGAATTAATTACTACTAAGTTGTAGTACCTTGTTTTTTACCTATGTTTTTAAGGCTTGCCTAGGTTACTACTATAACTCAAAAAATAAACATTCAATCAATATCGTCATTGTTGATACACATAATAATGACAGTAAAATTATAAGAGTTGTGAAAGAAAAGGAATGGACACATAGTTTTGGGTGTAAAAGAGATTAGGCCCAGCAAACAACGAAAAACAACAACAGTAGCTCTAATGACTCCAAGGTTCTGGAAAGCACTCGGGCCTGAGTTCATTTAGAACTCGGCAAGGCCCAATGTGGTACTTAAACATAACTAACACCAATATAAGCCTAAGACAACATTGGGATAATCAATAACAATTTGGAATGCAAATTAATGTGAAGTCACACAAAGTAAACAATTTACAATGAAACCTTTGTTTCCATTCAACACTAAACCTAAAGAGATGAGAAAATATCAATAGATTAAGGGCTTAAGGTAGAATTCTGTTAGTGGCCAAGATACCTTTTAGATCCCTGGAACTTCAAAGTTAACAATAGTCTCAAGGACCCTGAGCAGTGCTTGTGTCAGGGAGAATATCCTAACCTAGAACTAAACTCTTCTCCTAATACCTCTAAGTACTCACACTTACTCTTTCCTGTAGGTTTAAATACTAATGAGGCACTTAATGTAAATTCCAATACATCAGGAATGACAACACACAAGGAGATGTACATTTCTTGTAATAACTATTCAGAACACTATAGATAACAACAAAGAGATCATAGTTTGCACACAAGCATGTAATAAATTGTCATATGCTTCAACAGGCTTAAAAGTACTAAATGAAATTAGCTGCAGGCATATATAGTGTAACAATCTGACCGGTCGTCTTGTGTTCTAGAACCCCGTGCCCCTAAACGAGACTTTCTATATTTTCTTTTACTAACTTATAGCTTGCGGGGTGGGTGGTTCGAGGTTTGGAGGAGTTTGCGGTGGTATAGGAACACTTAATTCCTTAAGGTTGGCCTTAAAGACAAAGTTTGACTTCACTCAACATTTTTAGTAAATAACCTCGGAATCGAGATTTGAAAGCTCTTGATAATTTTGGACTTAGGCGTATGTTCGGAACGGGTTTCGGATGACCCGGGAGCGTTTTTGGTGCCAAATAGTGAAATATGATTCCTTAAGTTCAAAATTGAGGTTTGGAACATGTTTTTGTGTTATCGAGGTCCGAACGGAATTCCAAGACCGGCAATAGTTCCGTCGTGTCATTTATGACTTACTCACAAAATTTGGTGTCATTCCGAGTAGTATAGGTATGTTTCGGCATGTGTAAAGTGAATTCAAGAACTTGAAGTTCAAAGTTTGATTCAATTTAGTTTTGGGGTATGATTCTTAGGTTTAGCGTTGTTTCGTACGTTCCGAAGGCTCGATCGAGTCGGTATTATGATTTAGAACTTGTTGGTATATTTGGACGGGGCCTCGGGTGAGCCCAGATGCCATTCGGACATCACGCGAGGCAAACCAAGCTCAAAAAGAGCTGCTGGTGCATCAGATCTGGTGCGACCACAGGTGCTAGACCGCAGGCGCGGTCAAAGCCTCGAAGGTGCGACCTTAGAGGGGCTGCCCAATTTTCACAAGTGCGGGCCTTTTCTCGCAGAAGCGGAGCCGCAGGTGCATGCTTCGTTCTGCAGGTGAGACCCCTGGCCTTCTTCTCCTCTTCCGCAGGTGCAAACACTGGCTCGCAGATGCGAGACCGCGGGTGTGGTCCTCGAGCCGCAGGTGTGAAAGTCCTGAAGGCAGTGTGGTAGTTTTAAATGCGGGACTTAGACATTTTTAGGCCATCTCTTTCATCTTTAAACGATTTGGGGAGCTTGCAAAGGGGAGATTCGACCTAGCATCATGAGGTAAGTTAATTCCTACTTAAAAGTGACATTTATACTTGAGTTTTGGGTAGATTAACACACAAAATTTGTGAAAATCATAGGTTTAGAGTAAAACTTAGGGTTTTGAGAAAAATAAGATTTAAACAAGAAATTTGTTATGGAATCATGCAAAAACTATATATTATTGATCCTTAGGTAATGGGTAACAATTTCTCTTGAAAATTTCCAGAACCCGAGCATGTGGGCCCGGGGGTACATTTTAGGATTTTACAAACTAGGTTGAGATAATCATTTAAATGGGAGAATTATGAACTTTTGAGCATAGACTGATTTATTTATATAATGTTTGGCAAGTTTCGAGTTCTTGAGCGACGAATTTGGATATTTGGTCGCATTCTTGACCCGGGAAGTAGTCTTGAAACGAGGTAAGTCTCCTTTCTAACCTTGTTAGAAGCAATTGTCCCAATAGGTGAAGTAATTAACTATGTGTCATTATTTGTGGGAACTACGTACGTACGAGGTGACGAGAGTCCGTGCGTAGTGATTATTCTTGTTATGTCCGGGTAGTTAGGTTTACACCATACCTTGTAAACTCCGTTAATTGAACTACATGCCTTGTGATCTCCTTGTATGCAAGCTTGTTTTCAAGAAATCCTAGAACTTGACATTTTCAAACGAATTGCGATTTTGGAAAAGGATTTAAGGAAAAATGTTGTGTTTATGTGTGACCACTTCGCAATTTATATTCCGCGAGCGGAGTGATTCTTTCTACTACTCTCATGGGAGTGGGTTGTACACCACGACAGGTTAATAGATGTATCTATGGTCCGCGTCGTTCGATCCTTCGACAGTGCATATTTATTATTATGTTGGCTCACACCGTATGTCCTCGACACATTATGCGCAAGCTATTTGTCTGATATTTTTCAAGGCTGTTAAACTGTTAGATGTCTGGGAAGACAGATTGTAAATTGTATATTGGTGTTTCGCCACGTAAATAGGTTCGAAAGTTATGCTCAATATTCATGGTTTTACTGTCCACGTGTACTGGTTTCATTTTAAATAATATCTAATTATACTGTTTGGACCCTAGTAAGTGTCAAGTCGACCTCTCGTCACTACTTCTTCGAGATTAGACTGGATACTTACTGGGTACATATTGTTTATGTACTCATGCTACGATGTGTAATTAATTGTACAGGTTCTTAGGCAGGTGCATCTGGGTATCTGTTACATCCCATACATTAATATTAGAATTAGTCATAGTAATCCATATGAGCTAGAAGGGATTAAGACCATTCATGAGATTATAGAGGATTTGTGACTATAAGACTCCATAAGTTTAACAAAATTGATACTGTTAGATACATTTTATAGTATTTATTTTGAGTGGAACATTTATTGTAGAAAAAAATATATTTAAAAAGTATGATTTTATATAGTTATTAATATTACTACTTCCGAATATACTTTAAATTATACTCATAATATGAGAAAATTTATGAGATTTACTTTATTGTAAAGATATATTTTTTTTTTCACAAGAAAAGAAGGTTATCTTTTTACCATTTTAAGAATTAAGCGCACGAGAGTTTTTACTCTTTATATGAGATTAGGTAAATTATATGTTGAGAAAATATATGTATTTTTACATGGATATTTCAATAGTATATATTTATTTTATATGGTATCACATAGCCACGATAGTATAATGTACAAAGTATGTTAAAAAGTGAGTAGTATTTTAAAGTAATTTGAAATAATTCTTAATTATGTGAATAATTGGTTAATGGGAGATTAAAAAATTAATTATTACATTGTTGGATAAGATTTACAATTCCAAAACGTGGCAGCAACGTAAGAGTCTTTAAGTGACTCTTAGATCACCTTTCTAGGTGTCAATTTGAAAGAAATTCTTGGTTAAGCCATACAAAAGCTCTAAATCCACTAAGTCTATAAAAAGGGAAAAAAACTCAGTAAAACACAGCACAAAGATTTCCCGTCAGTAAGCTAGGGAATTTGGCCAACTACTGTATAACTGTTATTACCCACTAAATTTATCCAACTCACTCAATTGGCACCCATAGCCAACTTTTGCTTATAGGTGTTACTTGTTCTGCTCCCTAAGTAGTTATATGGCATACGTTCTAGTCTGACCTTGTTATTGCAAATTATTAGTAACTGTTTAAGGGAAGAGAGATATTCATATGAGTGTTACTTTGGAAGCTAAGGGTGCTGCCGCTTCAATAATTGCTATATTAAACAGAAAGTCTAAGATAGACTCAAGTAACGAGGATGGTTTAACTTTAGACCAAAAGCAAAGGAGTAATAGAATTTAAAGAAGTATGCTTTGTATATAAGGCCAAATATCCAAGTTCTTCATGGCTTCAACTTGACAATTTTAAGTGGGCAGGTATATATCTCAAGTAATAGTTAGTCATTTAATTACTCTATGATTTTGTTTGGTATAATTATTAGTATGCAGAATATAGCAACACAAATTACAAAGGAATAATAGCACTTCTGGTCCCTCAATTATTGGTCACTAGCTTACTTAGGCTTGAAATGGCGAAAGTCGAATGTTTGGAGATTTGGACTGATAGTGAAAATTTTGATATCGGGGTCGTATTTCAATTCCAGAAGTTGGCGCAGGTCCGCAATGTTGAATATGACTTATGTGCAAGACCAACTGATCGCTCCTTGCTCGGGTAGATTTTTTCTCAAGAATATCATACGAATTTTTCCCTACTCAAGTATGTTAAGGTCATCTCTTCTTTCTTTTGGCATGGTCCAAATTATACGGAAAAAACGAGCAAACACACGATTTTCATAAATTACTCTATTCATAGAAATACTAGGGGTGTCTATATTCTTGATTCTCCATGTGAATTATTATTATCTTCTGTTTATGGGTCCCAGAAAAATACGTATTTGATAATGAACACCGAAAGGCATATTGATTTGTATGGCATTATGAGAAAATCTTATTAACGTATTTCTTATGCATTTCATACATTTATACATATACATTGGCCCATGACTCAGACGGCGTATACGCGTATATATGTATGTATATATATGTGTATGGGATATGGGAAAGGTTATGGCGTTATATACGCACCACCACCTGATCAGCTGGTATACGTTGATGATTTTCCCACAGTGGCCGAGATGATATGATGGGATGCCCTCAGAGGCTTAATGATGTCATATACGTACAGACCTATGCATTACATGGCATTTGTACGCGTATGCATAACATTATAAATATTTCATGATTTACAGAGCTATCTAGACTTATAGGTTGATTTTATGTGTCTTTAATTAATGTTGACTTATTATTACGTTTCATTTTTGCCTTACATACTCAGTACATTATTCGTACTGACGTCCTTTTGTTGGAGACGCTGCATTCATGCCTGCAGGTATAGATAATCAGTTTGGCGAGCCCTCATAGTAGACGAGATTGGCATTCAGCGAAGGATCGGTGAGACTCCACTTCATTCGGAGTGGAACCAAGTCTATGTGTCATCGTGTCAGAGTTTTACTACAGACTTATGAATAGGCAGGTACCTTATCCCAGATGTCAGTAAATCTTAGAGGCTTTGTAGACAGAGGTTTAGTTTGTACAGTATGTCAGAGGCCTTAACGGCGCATATGTATTCATGTTTTATTAACGATAGTTTATTGATACAGTATTGCCCACTTACAAGTTGTAAATTATGAGTTGTGGCCATGTTGGCCCATGATAGTCACAAAGAAAAAAAATTGCAGAGTGGTTTGCTCGGGCCAGTGCGGCACCGGGTGCCAGCCACGCCTCCCAAGGTTTGGGCGTGACAGTATCAGTCCGGAGCTCGTCCTTGATTGCACTAGGTTGAGGCTTCACGGTGAGCTGCTTCTCCTGATGACATTAAGCAGCACTCTGTAGTCTTTCTTTTTCTATTTCTATCTATATCCTCTCAGATAGTAGGATAGTCCTATATTTCTTTTGATTATACTCTACTAGATGCATGTAGACTTATGACACTAGTTCCTGGCACACACATTGGTAGACTATTCTTTTGGTGATGTAATTAATTAAAGTTGACTTTTGGTCTTCGTAACTTAATTGCCCTGCTATGTGTTATATTCCATGCGTAGTAGCTAAATTATTTTTGAAATAAGGGAAGGATCTAATAGAAAACAAGTTACGGGCAAACCCAATAGAGTCTTGCAGATCGGTACGGAGACGTCTGTATTTATCTTCAAGAGGCTATAGGATGTTAGGAAATCTCTCTATATTCATCTTCTATTGTGCAGTTGATGGTATGCTAAATCTCATTCTTCTATTCTCTTGCAAATGGTGAGGAAGCGCGCAGCCGACGATACGAACCCGGAGGGGCTGCTACCCCCGTCGTCAGAGGCCGTGGCAGAGGTCGGGGGAGGGCACCGGTGTCGTGACCCTCTTTTACCTCTCCTTTCGGATTGGTCAGGGTTTTCGACATTATTGGGACAACTCGTTTCCTTTTGGGAAAGGGGGGTATAATGTGTTCGAAGAATCGCCACCTAACGAATTAAGGTGCGTTAGGGCACCTATTAAGGGTCATTCGTAACACTAATTACATAATCAGAGATTAGGCAAGGGCTTGAAATTACTTCAAAGGGAAGGTGTTAGGCACCCCTCAAAGTCCACAACTGTGGGTCCCGGCCAAACATACTTTGTGAATTCATTCAATTAGCAAATAAACAGTCTAAGCACACATATGTAAACAAATAAAGGTCTTAACAGATTAGCAGTGCAAGCACACATATGTAAACAAATAAAGGTCTTAACAGATTGGTAGTCCAAGCACACATATGTAAAGGATAAGGGAGGTCCTAAGTTGTTTATCCTATAGGATTATATCTGTGCAATGCCGAGTAATCACTCCTCAATGAGGGGCTACAAGTTGCATTAGTGCACCGGTCATCATATCCTTTTCTACCCATTGTCCCACTCATTGGCGATTATTAAGCGAGTTTTGTTTAATGAACTCTACGCGTGTTGTTACCCGTCCCTTCTTTGGGGTCCCGAAGGAGTTTAGGACCTCTAGTATACTAGAAGTTCTAGACAAACCCCTATGGTTTTCTTTAAAAAGGGGAAAAACTAGGCGACAAGCAAGAACAAGTAGGACTAGCACATAAGTGACAAAAACTGTTAAGAGGCTCAGATTCACCTCCACATATAATGTAAATAAACAGCACGCCTCAAACACAGACAAAGGCAGCTTTTTATTAGAGAAAGGATCCAAAGACAGGGTATTTAAGTGAACATTAAAGCACAGAAATACGCAACACTGTTTTCATAATGCAATGGCAGGGTCCTAATCAGTTTGCCTACTGATTTTAAACCTATGAGCAGTAAACACACTAAAAAAATAGTTTTCCAATTTTATAAAGATTAATTACCTAAGGCTGGCCTAGGCGTGAGGTTATATGCAATCGACATTACAGGAGGTGTCTAACAGTTTTGAAATTGTTTAACCTACAAACATATTGTTCTAAGTGACACAGACTTTAAAAAGGCAGTTTGTACTAGTTTTATTCAGAAGTATAACATCTATATGAGGGACGATTTTATACCTTTTCAGATCAGTGACTTATTTCAATGGAACTAGGCGTAATCAAAAATGATAGCTTCATGGTATCTAAATGCATACAAGAATGATAGCTTCATTAAGACAGTGTCATTATCCTAACAGCAGGATTTCTAAGTGAAAGCACTTATGCAAACTTGAAGCATGGATTAGTAATATGCTGAAACAATAAAACGTAAAGCCCTAAGAATAGGATATCTAATGCATGTTTAGCATGATTTGGATGCAAATGAACACATCAGCCTAAGACATGGATTCTAATGCATATTTGCATAATATAAAGCCTAGGAACATGGTTTCTATCCAGTTTTTTTACCCACAGTACCATACGCTATCCTACCTTTTAATTAATCCCCCAATATCTTTTTACAAATTAATTATTATAGACCAATGGCTGAATGAATTACATAAATAAATAAAAAGATAAGAAGTTTAATTATAAGGAGCCTGAAGCAGGCCCAAATACGACCTGAGAATAACAGGCCTTCCATAGTCTCAAATGCCAAGGGTTTCATAGCCAATTTCAGGTCCGGGTGTGTCAGAGTTCCCTAAGGACCTCAAGGATCTCGGGCAGTGCTCACACCCAAACTTTCATAACAAGGACTGAGTAAGTGCAGTGTGGAAGGGACAGCCCCAGTGTGCCAGAGTTCGGAGGAATCTCAAGGATCCCAAGGCAGTACACACACTAGAGGGGTAGAACCTATTGACCTAAGATTGAAGTGAGAGTGCTTGACATAGTTTTGAAAGATTCTCAGTGAGAAAACAGTGAAGAGATAACTCTAGGAGTGAAAAGATTTTATGAAAATAGGAACTAGTTTAGTAGTAAAACAGTTTGGGAAAAGTACTAAAACACTTTTGAAATCAGAACACAAACCAATTGGTCATATAATAACCAGATTCAGAAACACTTGGCGAACAGATTCCACACAGGGATAAAGGGGTTGGGGACACATAGAATACACATTAAGGAACCCATGAACATGGTATAGGGAGGCATATAGACAAAAAATGCATAGAACACTTAGGAGTTTTTATAGAATTAACAGATTAGTCATGATAGTAGGTAATTGGAGACATAAAGCAAGGATGCAGTAAAGCCATGTTGAAAGCGATGGGGTACTAGACAGAATTAGACACACAATTAAGGTCAATCGAATACCCTAAGAGACTAGGTGACTTAACATGATCTCTTCAGTGAAGAGGAATAGGCAAGGGTAAGTAGACATGCTGGACAAGAAATCAAGTAGACAACTATGTCTATACATGCTAATTACAGATTGAACAAATAGGGTTAGACATTCTAGTTATACATTGAACAGGACAGGATCTTAAACATGCTAAGCAGGGAAGTAAACAGGAAAACATATTGGATTCATGGTCAATGGAATAGTGCAGTAATGAAACACATAGGTCTGGGGTTTCAAGATTTAACTAGAGTATATATAGTAGTTTAAGAGTAGGACAAACAAGGTAAAAAGGAATCAGAAGCCAGAAATTAAGAAAGCCACAGAATTCAATCACATAAGGAGTTCAGAATAGACTCCTTTAATTAAGGGAAATTGACCAAACGGTAATAGCAGGGATTCAATTAAGGCAAGAAGTTCAAATCAAACCAAACAAGGGAGTCAAAATAAACTTCTTTAATTAAGGACAATTGACCGAACGGTAATAGCAGGGATTCAATTAAGGCAAGAAGTTTAAATCAAACCAAAAAAGGGAGTCAGAATAAAATCCTTTAATTGTCACGACCCAAAATCCATAAGGTCGTGACGGCGCCGGACACCACTGTCAGGAAAGCCAATCATTAAATGGTTAAGTTAAATTTTCTCTTTTAATATTTTTGGAATCATTACCTTTCACTTTATTATATAATAACTTAATAAAATCCGCTAAGTAAATATGACAGTTTAATATTTTATTTATATAAAATACACCCCAAACAAACCTCAGAACCCGGTGTCACAAGTGCATGAGCAAATTCTAAGAATTTCACAAATACTACAATGCTTGTCCGAAATACAAATTGGACGCGGAATTAAAAATGAAAATAAATACAATATAAGGGAGACTCTGTCAACTACAGATCGCCTAAGTCTCCAAACCAGCCACATCTCTATGAAAGTAGTTGTGCAATAAAAATGCACTGCAAGTGTAGCATGAGTACGAAAACAACGTGTACTCAGTAAGTAACCAACCTAACCTCAGAGAGGTAGTGACGAGAGTTCGAATTTGACACTTGCTATAAGTTAGTTTAGTATAATCAAGTGAGATGCTAAGCATGAGTATCATAGGCAAATTTAATAATAATCAAGGATAATAAATATCAACTTCTTTCACATTTAACACATTAAATCTTCGTCATTTCAGTTGGAAATTTAAAACTTCTTAGGCCAGCAAACAATAATAATTACAAGAAATACGCAGCAATTATCATGCGCAAGAAAATTTCGAGGTTCGAATGGCGCGGACCAACAATAATAAAATGTGCATTGTCGAGGGTCGAATGACCCGAGCCATAGATGCATCTATCTTCCCTGCTCGCGAATCGAACATGCGACGCGGTTAACATAATACTAGGGCTACCCCGCTCGGGAATCTTACCTGCAACTCGGGTCCACGTATAAATATAAATCATACATGCGACTCAGGCACCCTAAGTTACACATATTCACACCAATAAACCACATTTTTTATCAGAAAAATTGATGTTCAATGAAGTGATAAAATTCTCCTTTTAATAAACATGAGAATAGTATTTAAAACCTTTTAGGAGATTTACTTTCCAATTTCGACTGGGCTCCAAACTATATAGATTTATCCGAAACACAATTATCCAAGGAAGAATCAATTCTCCTTCTAGGTGATTAAGAAAAGTAAACTCTATCCTTCTCAGAGATTTATATACTAATTGAAAGAATCACATGATATTTTACTGACAAGGTCACAAGTACAACAAGTAAAGCATGCTAGTGGGTCCTAAACTACCCGGACATGGCATAATAGTAGCTACGCACGGACTCTGGTCACCTCGTGCGTACGTATCCCCCGTAAATAATAGCATGTACTTATTTAGTTCAACTATGGGGACAATTCACCGTCACAAAGTTAGAAAGGAGACTTACCTCGCTTCGAAATTCCATAACCGGCTTCCAAGCCCTTCCGACAATTCCAATGGATGCACAACGCCCCAAAACTATCCAAATAACGACAAACCAATGAAGTTATACTCTAATATTTGTTAACAATTCAAATTATATAAATTCCCATCTCCACTCAAGGAATTGACCTAAATGCCCTCGGACCCACGTGCCCGGATTCTGAAATTTCTCGAAGATAAATTCTACCCATAGCTTTACTAACTCAAATATACAATTTGCTCTAATTTTCATACTCAAATTCATGGTAAAATCCAAAAATACAAATTTCTAGGTTTTCCTCCAAAAATCCCAATTTCCTACTAATTTCCATGTCTAAATTCATGTAAGATCACATATTTAACTCAAAAATAGGAAGAAATCACAGACCTAGTGTTGCTTGGTGAAAATTCCTCCTTGAGCTCTCCAAAATCGTCCAAGCCAAATGAAAGAAATGAAAGAAATGTGCCAAAACACGTGTTTAAAACTATCTGCCCAGGCTTCGTCGAGTTGTACCTTGCATTGTGCAGGTTGTACATCCTATTACAATTTTCCCTTGATGTACATCTTCTGTTAAAACGCGCATAACTCCTTGTATAAATAGCCAAATGACAAAAGGTATGAATATTTAGAAACTAGACATGAAGATCTTTAATTTTATAGGTTGTACACCATATAACTCTTTATATATTCCGAGATATGAGCTTCTAAAGTCGGCTCCATGCATCAGAAAATTCTGTCGAAACTGCACCACCAGCCATCTTCAATCGAGCATATCTTTCTGATAAAATGTTAAAATCATTAATGGTTTAAGTTTCTGGAAACTAGAATTCAAGGTCTACAACTTTTATGTTTTGAAAATTTTCAGATTCCTTATAGATGTTGATATATACGCCTCCAAAATTAGTTCTTCGATGCATCAGTTGCTGTCCAAAACAGATTTGCAACAGAAATTTCAGCAACTATTTTGGCCCGCAATCCATTCCATTAGCCTTTCGAAATCCACCCGAGGCTCTCGGGAACTTAACCAATTATACCAATATGTCCCAAAATATGATACGAACTCGCTCAAGGCCTCAAATCATATCAAACAACATCGAAATCATGAATCGCACTCAAATTCAAGCTTTATGAACTTTGAAATTTCAAACTTCTACATCCGATGCCGAAATATATCAAATCACGTCCGGTTGACCCCAAATTTTGCACACAAGTCATATTCTACATTGCGGACCTGCTCCAACTTTCGGAATTGGAACCCGATCCCGATATCAAAAAGTCAAACTTCTCAAAAATCTTCAAATTTCTATCTTTAGCCAAATGACTTCAAAATAACCTACGGACATCCGAATTCACTTTTCATCGCGCTCCCAACTCCAGAATCACCATACGAAGCTATTCCCAGACTCGAAATCCCAAACGGACATCTATAACACTAAAATGCCTTACAACCCAAATTTATGAAATTCTTCTAAAGTGTTGTATTCCATAATATGCGCCGAAATGCTCCCAGGTTATCCAAATCCCGATCCGGACATACGCCCAAGTCAGAAATCATCATACGAACCTGGTGGAACCTTCAAATCCTGATTTGGAGGTCGTTTACTCAAAATTCCAATCTTAGTTGGTTGTTCCGACTTAAGGCTTCCGAATTGAGAATTTTCTTCCTAAATTGACTCCAATCCTAAAATTCAGTTCCGACCACCTACAAGTCATAATACTTGAAATAAAGCTTCTCATGACCTCAGACTGCTAAACGACGCACTAGAGCTCAAAACGACCGATCGGGTCGTCACATTCTCTCTCACTTAAACATACATTCTTCCTCGAACGTGCCAAGAACTACTCTGAAGTTATCTGAAATCACTATTTAACACCTCGTGCACCTGCCCGTGCTACCACAACCTAGTTGAGCACATTCGCTTGATCAAATCTGAAGATATCCTCTTTTATCCATACAATAAGCTCAGAACCTAGTTCCAACACTTGAAATTCTCTGCCAGGCCTGTTTTAATATATTAACACCGTACCAACTACCACACGAGGTATCAGAACACAACTGTGTACCTTTGCTGAATCAGCACCATGCACCGCATAATTCATCATCTAGCCACCATGACACTCCCTGAACCTTAACAGCCAAAATTCTACGAATCTAATGCTCCCAATGCACCTTATAATATACATACATACATCCTGATATAATGCTGACGATACCACCACAACGGAGGAGATGTGTAGAAATCCTAACCAGCTGCAGAGTTAACCAAACATTGAGTTTCTCCTCGTGACTTAGATCCTCATCTCATTACGAACCAAATAAGGGTAATTGTCATTTAATATATTCCGCATAACCTTATCGCATCGATCCCTGATCCAATAATCTCGTCTCACCCAGTATGAACTGTTCAGACACAAATCATCCCAGACATGACCAACAATCTCACACGATGCCACAATGCGCCAATAGGCCACAACTCGAACATGATACATAAAGAAATGACTCAGGAAGGGACTACTCAACTCACGCAACTAATATGAACTCTTCCTAGAAAATAGAAAGTAAAACACAAGAAAAATAAATATAGGAACCTGACTTATCATCACACTATTGCGGCGTGCAACCCGATCCAAATAACATACCTGTGGGGGCGTGCCACCCGATCCACATATGAAATTTACATAAGGATATACACACCGAGCTAAGTTGCTCATTACCACAAAAATACTGAATACCGGTCACAAGCACGCTAAGTGCATAATACCATCCTGGGGAGACTGATAAAACCATATGCTACCAAAACTTAAGCACAACTGAGGTGCGATATATATATATATATATATATACACTCTGGATCTCAAGAGCTATCCTTCTCACATAACATCGCCACTATGCGGGACCTTAACACATAAGAAATTATCAAGCTATTTCACAACTCACACGACACAATCATAATATTACATGAATTTGACGAAGACGGAACAATCACCTGATATTCCAACACCCCTCCTTGAGGAGCTATATACTGAAATGAACACATCTGCCTCACATGAAGCCCATAATCATGTTTAAACCCATTCACACACTTCAGCAAGGACAACCATCATAGCCAAGAAAAACACCCCATAATCCACAACCGAATGAACCGAACGCCCTCAAGGCTTAAATTTTCAAACAAGCAATATTACACTTCTTTATACTAAGTCCAAATCTTCAATCCATTAAGTGACTATATGTCACACTCATACGATCATCACGTGGTCATGCTCCCACGACCTTCCACACAAGGTAGCAAGTCTGCACATCCACCACTGGCCATACTAATGCTGTAAAACAAATCAACAACCCATAACTAGGATGCAAAACCTCTTCCACCAAATATCGATCTCAGGTGATACTGAAGATAACACCAGCTTACTCTGGACTTTCAAATCACTTTTTCTTGCTCGTCCGAGCTCATGACATCCTTGCCAACATCGAACCGCAATCTTGATCCTTACTTCTAATTACGTACTGCTTACTACACCTAACATGCCAATATGAGATTGCGCAAGAATTCCATGAACACTTCATCATATAAAAACCTTTTACTTAACTCAATTCGAGAGAACCACCACAACACATGAGTGAATTCCCACAATCACCATACATGCAAATCCTTAAGTAGTAGTCTATACCACCACAACACTTTCGGGGTCCGCCCACCCATGACAGGCCATAGTGCTTGAATGCTTCCAAATAAAATCTATCACGGTGACCGACAAGCCTCGCACATACCGCCACAAACCATACACATAACTCAATCACATCGAAGGAACTGATCACTGCCGTAAATGTGTCATTTCAACCATGGCTAATCAATCTATCTTCTTTTAATCATTCTTAACTGCCTCAGAAATAATAGTAACCCCATTCAACTCATAGCAACTCAATCCTCACTCATCTCGAGTGACCTTGATTCACGAGATCATGTTGCCTAAATCCCGCAACCCGTCTCATATCCTCCGGATAATCTTTCTACAACCCGGAGTTTATTTCTCTCACTCCTCCAATACTATCCTGCAAGCTGAAAATAACAGAACACTCCCAAAACCTAACCCTGGTCCAATAGGGCCAAATTTTGCAAATATTAATCAAATCCCATGCACAATTACCATTTTTACTCCTTTCCCCTTAGCTGAAATAACTTGCCAATACGTTGATAATCCGCAACCCTATGAGATGATGTTCCTGTAACCCCACACAGGCGGTGGGACTCTCCCACTTAGCCTGAAGCTGCTCCTTGCATCATTATGCATCCCACCGAAATCTTCTCTCCTTTGGTGACATGATCTTTCTCAACCAATCTGTCAATTTCTTATAAGTCCTCCTATTAGCATCCCATGAATACTTAAATTCTTTAGCATCATTCACATATTCGGCCTCTTACCGAATAGCCACTAGAATCCCTCGCAGAAACTTGCCAACCACACAACCGCTAATCTACTCATAGGAGATAACCCACCTGTGGAAATCATCAACTGACACCTTCCAACGATGCTGTACTGCACACTCTCTACAACATCAATACCCCATCCTCAGCTTGTTCTCATTCACCGACTCTACCAGTCCATCTGCTCCTCATGGACATCTACTAAATGCGCTACAATATCTTCAGATTCACCGCCATATTTCATCCTTCTTCATCCCTAGCGACTTCTCTCTATTATATCCAACTTTCGCCGAAATAACCACATTTCAATTTAAGCCCGTGGACCTAATCACCGTCCACGAAAATCCTCAAACCACTCCAAACTTCTTCTCAAGATAGGCAGTTATCTTACCACTGAACCCATATGATACACTGCCACTCTCCCACTTTAAGTAAACTCATTCCTTTAAGCAACTACCCGACTTCTGTCTCTCATGCCTGGCATCTTAGAGATTTAGCCGCCCTCTGACACTTCTCACATGTCTTCCTTTATCGCATGCTTCTCAATTGCGGCCTCAATTCAATATCATTCTTTGCAACACCCAAACCAGCAGATCACTATAACTTCAACTCCCCGAAGATCATCTTTCTCGAGTTGCCTTCGTTAGAAATACTCATTCAATACTTGAACCACCGCACACCACGGTCTATAACAGTTGCTTCTTCAATACCACTTCACAACACTATGACCCAATGCAACTGAAGAACCATAACACCGGCGAACTTAACACATTCTATTCGATTAAAGACGACGATATCACATCACAGGTGAATACTCCACCTCGCTTGATAACACCAAGTCTTATCAGTTTATCCCCAGACTTGAACATTCATTGTCCAATTGCCCTTCCTCCGCCGGAAATAAAATACTGAAATCTCAAAATTACGCTCTGAGAAGACCTCCCTTCAAATCATTCGTTACCCCAACATATGGGCAAGCATTCTACCATCATATCAACACCGCGCGATAACCAATCGAAAACATCGCCACTGCCTGAGCAGAGCCTCAAGGCTCTCAGAAACACAACTACTGAGCTGAAACAACATATTATCCTTCTGCAGGGCAACAATAATAGCCCCAACCAATTACGTATGGAAAACATCACGCACCCTATCTGTAGCACCATTTCAATTCCTCAAACTCCTGATTCATAGCAAGCGCTTTGCGACACGTAAAATTGAGTAGGAAGAAACATAAGCATAAGACTTAAAGTAATCGAATCGCACGATGAGGAATCAAGAAGGGAAGTACTCCTAACAGCCCTGTAGCCTCTCGAAGATAAGTACAGACGTCTCTGTACCGATCCGCAAGACACTACTAGACTTGCTCATGACTCATGAAACCTAAGGGAACCTAGGGCTCTGATACCAAGTTGTCACGACCCAAAATCCATAAGGTCATGATGTCGCCGGACACCACTGTCAGGCAAGCCAATCATTAAATGGTTAAGTTAAATTTCATGTTTTAGCATTTGTGAAATCATTACCTTTCACTTTATTACATAATAACTTAATAAAATCCGCTAAGTAAATACGACATTTTAATATTCCATTTTTATAAAATACACCCCAAACACACCCCAGAACCCGGTGTCACAAGTGCATGAGCAAATTCTAAGAATTTCGCAAATACTACAAAGCTTGTCCGAAATACAAATTGGAAGAGGAATTTAAAATGAAAATAAATACAATATAAGGGAGACTCTATCAGCTGCGGATCGCCTCCGGATGATGCAGCTCGCCTAAGTCTCCAAACCAACCACATCGCTATGAATGTACCTGTGCAATAAAAATACACAGCAAGTATAGCATGAGTACGAAAATAACTTTTACTCAGTAATTATCCCTAACCTCAGAGAGGTAGTGACGAGATTTCGAATTTGACACTTGCTATAAGTCAGTTTAGTATAATCAAGTGAGATGCTACGCATGAGTATCATAGGAAAATTTAATAATAATCAGGGATAATAAATATCAACTTCTTTCACATTTAACACATTAAATCTTCGTCATTTCAGTTGGAAATTTTACAACTTCTTAGGCTAGTAAACAGTAATAATTACAGGAAATACGCAGCAATTATCATGCGCAGAAAAATGCCGAGGGTCGAACGGCATGGACCAACAATAACAAAATGTACATTGTCGAGGGTCGAACGGCCCGAAACGTAGATGCATCTATTTGCCCCACTCGCGAATCGAACATGCGATGCGGTTAACATAATACTAGGGCTACCCCGCTCACGAATCATACTTGCGACTCGGGTCTCCGTATAAATATACATAAATAAAGGGTCATCCTGCTCGCGAATCATACATGCGACTCAGACACCCAAAGTTACACATATTCACACCAATAAACCATATTTTTTATCAGGAAAATTTGTTGTTCAATGAAGTGATAAAATTCTCCTTTTAATAAACATGAAAATAGTATTTAAAACCTTTCTGGAGATTTACTTGCCAATTTCGACAGGGTTCCAAACTGTAAAGATTTATCCGAAACACAATTATCCTAGGAAGAGTCAATTATCCTTCAAGGTGATTAAGAAAAGTAAACTCTATCATTCTCAGAGATTTAGATACTAATTGAAAGCATCACATGATATTTTACTGACAAGGTCACAAGTACAACAAGTAAAGCATGCTAGTGGGTCCTAGACTATCAGAACATGGCATAATAGTAGCTACGCACGGACTCCCGTCACCTCATGCATATGTATCCCCCATAAATAATAGCATGTATTTATTTAGTTCACCTATGGGGACAATTCCCCGTCACAAAGTTAGAAAGGAGACTTACCTCGCTCCGAAATTCCATAACCGGCTTCCAAGGCCTTCCGACGACTCCAATGGATGCACAACGCCCCAAAGCTATCCAAATAACGACAAACCAATGAAATTATACTCTAATATTTGTTAAAAATTCAAATTATATAAATTCCCATCTCCGCTCAAAGAATTTACCAAAATTCCCTCGGGCCCACGTGCCTGGATTTCGAAATTTCTCGAAGATAAATTCTACCCATAGTTTTACTAACTCAAATATATAATTTTCTCTAATTTTCATGCTCAAATTTATGGTAAAATCCAAAATAAAATTTTCTAGGTTTTCCTCCAAAAATCCCAATTTCCTACTAATTTCCATGTCTAAATCCATGTAAGATCACATATTTAACTCAAAAATATGAAGAAATCACTTACCTAGTGTTGCTTGGTGAAAATTCCTCCTTGAGCTCTCCAAAATCGTCCAAACCAAATGAAAGAAATGAATGAAATGTGCCAAAACTCGTGTTTAAAATAATCTGTCCAGGCTTAATCGAGTTGTACCTTTCGTTGTGCAGGTTGTACATCCTATTACAATTTTTCCTTGTTGTTCACCTTCTGTTAAAACGCCCATTACTCCTTGTAGAAATATCCAAATGACAAACGGTTTGAAGATTTAGAAACTAGACTTTAAGATATTTAATTTGATAGGTTTTACACCATATAACTCTTTATATATTCCGAGATATGAGCTTCTAAAGTAGGCTTCATGCATCAGAAAATTCTGTCGAAACTGCTCCACCAGCCATATTCAATCGATCATAACTTTCTGATAAAATGTCCAAATCATGAATGGTTTAACTTTCTGGAAACTATAATGAAAGTGATAAAACTTTTATATTTTGTAAATTTTCAGATTCCTTATAGATTTTTATATATACGCTTCAGAAATTAGCTCTTCGATGCATCAGTTGCTGTCCAAAACAGATTTGCAGCAGAAATTTCAGCAGCTATTTTGGCCCCAAATCCATTCCGTTAGCCTTCCTAAATCCACCCGAGGCCCTTGGGAGCTTAACCAATTATACCAACATGTCCCAAAACATGATACGAACTCACTCGAGGCCTCAAATCACATCAAACAACGTCGAAATCATGAATCGCACTCCAATTCAAGCTTTATGAACTTTGAAATTTCAAACTTCTACATCTGATGCCGAAACCTATCAAATCACGTCCGATTGACCCCAAATTTTGCACACAATTCATATTCAACATTACGGACCTGCTCCAACTTTCGAAATTGGAATCCGACCCCGATATCATAAAGTCAAACTCTCGGTCAAACTTCTCAAAAACCTTCAAATGTTTATCTTTAGCCAAATGACTTCAAAATGACCTACGGACATCCGATTGCGCTCCAACTCAATAATCACCATACGAAGCTATTTCCAGACTCGGAATCCTAAGTGTACATCTATAACACTGAATTGCCTTACAACCCAAATTTATGAAATTCTTCTAAAATGCTATCTTCCATAACATGCGCCAAAACGCTCCCGGGTTATCCATATTCCAATCCGGACATACGCCCAAGTCTGAAATCATCATACGATTCTGCTGGAACCTTCAAATCCTGATTCGGAGGTCGTTTACTCAAAATTCCAATCTTAGTTGATTCTTCCGACTTAAGGCTTCCGAATTGAGAATTTTCTTCCTAAATTGACTCCAAAATTCCTGAAATTCAGTTCCAACCACACCTACAAGTTATAATACTTGAAATAAAGCTTCTCATGACCTCAGACTGCTAAACGACGCGCTAGAGCTCAAAACGACCAGTCAGGTCGTAACATTAATTAAGGGAAATTTATCAAACGGTAATAACATGGGTTTAATTAAGGAAAGAATCTCAATCATACCATGTAAAGAATCAGCAGGAATCCACAATCTACACGGGCAATCAAACAAGGCATGGATGGCCATTTAACGTCATAACAGGGAAACTAAACAAGACTTACACACACGAACCTCTAACACAGTAAATCAATCAGCCAAACTTTCAAAATAATACTGATTTCTGGAAGAAAATATCAACTCCCATAAATAGAAAACAGACCAAGTAAAGCCTTGGCAAAAATATAGAAATTAGCCAGAAAACAGATTTGAACCTTAATAGGGATTAATTAGGGCAAAAATCACAGAATAACGGATTTGACAAAGAAAAATGTTTAAGTCCAAGAAATAAAGCAAAGTAATTTGACTGGCAACATAGAAAATACCCAGAATCGAAACAATGGTTTAGAAAAATCAAAAAATCAACTAAGGTTTGGATACTTTGGCAAAAATTAGTCCAGAAGATGAAAGAGAATCGATTAAACACGTAGAAGTCAGAAAGACCTTTGAAAACAATTTGTAATGAACCGTAGTTTAGGGAAAAATCGAAATAATCAGTTAAAACCAAAAGTTCAAATAAAAACATGTAAGAGTGCTCGATTCATCTCAGATCTATACAGATCTGAGAAGATCGAAGGTAATGGACTAGGGTTTTTTCAGAAAAGTAACAGAGATGAGAACATAGGTTTAGAAACCATAGATTCGTAACAAAATAAAGAAAAATTCCTTACGCATAGTCGACAAATGGCCTGAAACAGACTAGAAATCAAAAGGTGCAAACCAGAACCGCTTGGGTTCCTTGAGATCCTCTCAAGGATCTAAGAAATGGATGGACCATAGCAAATAGGAGGCTAGGACTGGACGGATGAGCCATAGGAGCGTCATAAGGAGAAGATTTACGGCGGTGACGGCGTGTTTGAGCTAGGGTTCGGTAGAGAGAGTTGAGAGAGAGGGGGAGTGGTGATGGAAAGTGATAGGTGAGGAAATGAGAGGGTTTGGGGGGGTCATTTAGGTTAATTAAGGAAAGGTTCAATCTGGGTCGTTGATTGAAAATGATCAACGGCCAGGATTCAAGCGAAATTAGGTCGGGTTAGACAGGGGTTTCGGCCTGGTTGTATTGGACTAGTTAATAAGGTGTTGTGGGCTTTATATAGGCTGCAATTGAAATAATAATAGGCTATTTGTTAAATACCCAAAATAAATTAATTAAAAATAATTACTCATTATAAAAATGAATTTCATGCATGGAAATGTTTTAAAAATGGTTATTTAGTATTTGAAATACAAAAGACTAATTTTTGGTACAAAATAATACAAATTGTATGCATGGGCTATAATTGCAAAGTAATTGCAATTGTAGCCAAAAGGTGCCTAATTGGCTATTTATAGAATAATTTGGACTTAATAGGACCATAATAGTAATATTAAATCAAGAAAAAGTTTTGAAATTATTTGTTGTGAAATTTTGTAATTATTTATTGGGATAGAATACTGGGCAAATTAATAAAATATGTAGAAAATTATGAAAAAATACCAATTGATGCTAATGCATGATTTTGAAGACATATATGCATTTTGAAATATTTTTTTAGGAAAAATTGGGCATCAACAACCGGCCCGAGGTAGGGGACGAGGGCGTCCCAAAGCTACCCCAGTTGCACCGCCAGTGGGTCCAGCGGAGGATCCTATCACTGAGGAGCAGGGCGAGGCGCACGCAGCAGATCCTGCCCCACTGGAATTCGTGAAGGAGGCGGGATTTCAAGAGGTTACGGGCCATATGATGCGGTTCATGGATACTATGACTTAGTTTGGTTTATTTCCAGTGGACCCGGCCACATCTCAGGCAGGAGGGGGAGCACAGATGCCTACTGCCCAGGCCGCAGGACTTGTAGCTGCAGTTTATCAGACCCCGGGTACACTACCCGCGGGTGGGGTTCAGCTGGTAGCAGCAGCATCACCTGAGCCCAGACCAGCTGCGGACGGTGATCCGCAGAAGCTATTAGACAGATGGTCCAGACTGCACCCTCCTGTCTTCGGGGGCGAGGGTCATGAGGATGCTCAGAACTTTATTGACAGGTGCAGGGACAGACTGCACAATATGAGGATACTGGAGTCCCATGGAGTTGACTTCATTACTTTCCAGCTAGAGGGCAGGGCCCGTAGATGGTGGCAGTCTTATGTTCTTGGCAGACCGGCGGATTATCCTCCTATCACTTGGGAGCAGTTCACTCAGATATTCCTGGACAAGTATATTCCACCCTCTGAGAGGGAAGAGCTACGGTATCAGTTTGAGCAGCTAGAGCAGGGTCAGATGTCAGTGACCGACTACGAGGTTAGGTTTTCTGAGCTGTCTCGTCATGCACTTATGATGCTTCCTACTGACGCAGAGAGAGTGCGGAGATTTGTAGCTGGGTTGCACTCAGGTATTAGGGCCAACATGGCCTGAAAAGTGGAGATGGGGATTCCTTACCAGCTTGTAGTAGAGATTGCTCGCAGGATTGAGGGCTATCTATTGAGGAGCAGGGAGCAGGGACAGCAGGATAAGAGAGCTCAGTTTTCTGGGGATTTCAGAGGTGCTCCAATTAGGGGAAGAGGTCAGTTTGGTAGGGGCAAGCCTAGTAGGCCTCCATATTCAGCATCCCCACCACCTCCTCGAGGTGCTCCGATGAGGCCTTATTTCAGTGTGATTCCGGAGAGTTCTTATCGCCCACCAGCCATTCAGGGTTCCTCTAACAAGTATTCTGGTCATCAGGGATCTTCCAGCTCTTATTTCAGTGCTATGCCAGAGAGTTTATACCGTCCTCCAACTATTCAGGGTTCTTTTTCAGGGCAGCAGGCTATGGTGCCGAGAGGTTGTTATGAGTGCGGGGATCCAGGTCATATGAAGAGGTTTTATCCCAGGCTTCGGGGCAAGGCAGTGCAGTAGAGTCACCAGCCTATGGTTTCAGCACTGGCAGTCCGGCCACCCAGAGGTGGAGGACAGGCTGGTAGAGGTCGTCCTAGAGGTGGAGGCCAGGCAGGGGGAGCCCAGCCAGCTCCTGTCCATTCAGGTGGAGGTCAGTCATCCGGCGCTCCAGCCGAATTCTATGCTTTCCCGTCCAGACCAGATGCAGTAGCCTCAGATGCCATGATCACATGTATTATTTCAGTATGTGTTAGGGATGCATCGGTATTATTTGATCCAGGATCCATTTATTCATATGTATCAGCCCTGTTTGCTCATTTCCTGGATATTCCTCGTGAGTCCTTGGGTACTCATGTTCATGTATCCACTCCTGTGGGCGATTCTGTGGTTGTGGATCAGATTTATCGGTCCTGTGTAGTCATATTATGTGGGTTCGAGACCAGAGCAGACCTTATGATGCTTGATCTGACTGATTTTGAGGTCATCCTGGGCATGGATTGGTTATCCCCTTACCACGCTGTCCTAGATTTCCATGACAAGACTGTTACTCTAGCCATGCCTGAGTTGCCGAGATTGGAGTGGAGAGGTTCATCAGTCAGTGCAGCTAGTCGGGTTATTTCTTTCCTGAAGGCTCGACGTATGGTCTAGAATGGTTGTTTGTCTTATCTTTCTTATGTGCGGGACACCACCGCCGAGTCTCTGACGATTGATTTAGTGTCACTAGTTCGAGAGTTTGCTGATGTATTTCCTTCAGAACTTCCAGGCATGCCACCGGATCGTGACATTGATTTTTTCATTGACTTAGATCCAAGCACATAGCCTATATCTATTCCCCCATACCGTATGGCTCCGAAGGAATTAAAGGAATTGAAAGAACAGCTTGAGGATTTGTTAGCTAAGGGGTATATCAAACCGAGTGTATCGCCTTGGGGTGCTCCAGTGTTATTTGTGAAGAAGAAGGATGGGACTATGCGGATGTGTATTGACTACCGCCAGTTGAACAAAGTCACCATCAAGAACAAGTACCCATTGCCGCGTATCGATGATTTGTTTGACCAGTTGCAGGGTGCTTGGGTGTTTTCTAAGATTGACTTGAGATCAGGGTACCATCAGCTAAAGGTTCGGGACCCGGATGTTCCGAAGACTGCTTTCCGTACGAGATACGGTCATTATGAGTTCATGGTGATGTCCTTTGGCTTGACTAATGCCCCCGCAACATTTATGGATTTGATGAACAGGTGTTCAGGCCTTATATTGATTCTTTTTTCATTGTCTTTATTGATGACATTTTGATCTACTCACGTAGCCTGGGGGAGCACGAGCAGCATTTGAGAGTTGTGCTCCAGACCTTGCGGGAATAAAAGTTTTACGCCAAGTTCTCCAAGTGTGAGTTCTGGTTAGATTCTGTGGCATTCTTGGGACATGTGGTATCCGAGGAGGGTATCAAGGTGGATCCTAAGAAGATTGAGGCAGTTCAGAGTTGGCCATGCCCTACCTCAGCGACAGAGATCAGGAGCTTCTTGGGACTGGCAGGTTATTATCACCGATTTGTGGAGGGTTTTTAATCCATTGCAGCCCCTCTGACTAGATTGACCCAGAAGGGTGCCCCATTCCGATGGTCCGACGAGTGTGAGGCGAGCTTCAAGAAGCTCAAGACATCCTTGACCACAGCACCAGTCCTAGTGTTGACTTCCGGTTCGGGGATGTATACTGTTTATTGCGACGCTTCACGCGTTGGTTTGGGATGTGTATTGATGCAGGAGGGGCGAGTTATTGCATATGTTTCACGTCATCTGAAGTTTGATGAAAATAATTACCCTGTGCACGATTTGGAGCTGGTGGCGATTGTTCATGCTCTTAAGATTTGGAGGCACTACTTGTATGGGGTGCCTTGTGAGTTTTATATAGACCACCGCAGTTTGCAGCACTTGTTCAAGCAAAGGGATCTTAATTTGAGGCAGTGTAGATGGCTTGAGTTGCTGAATAATTATGACATTACTATTCTTTATCATCCAGGCAAGGCGAATGTGGTTGTAGATGCCTTAATCAGGAAGGCGGGGAGTATGGGTAGCTTGGCTCTCATTTCAGATGAGGAGAGACCTCTAGCTTCGGACATTCAGTCCTTGAAAAATCGCCTGGTGAGGTTGGACTTTTCAGAGTCCAGCCGAGTTCTTGCACGTGTTGTTGCTTAGTCTTCATTATTGGTGGAGATCAAGGCTCGGCAGTTTGATGATCCGCACTTGGTAGTTCTCCAGGAGACGGTGTTGTAGGCTGGTTCCAAGGAGGTTTCTATTGGCGAGGATGGTGTTCTGAGACTTCAGTGCTGCATATGTGTCCCTAATGTTGACGGCCTGAGGGAGAAGATTCTAGAGGAGGCACATAGTTCCCGGTATTCTATTCACCCTGGTGCTACGAAGATGTATCATGACCTGAGGCAGCATTACTGGTGGAGGCGGATGAAGAAGGACATAGTGGAGTATGTGGCTAGATGTCTAAATTGCTAGCAGGTTAAGTATGAGCACCATAAGCAAGGAGGCCTACTTCAGCAGATGCCTATACCTGAGTGGAAATGGGAGCGATCACTATGGGCATCGTAGTTGGGTTGCCTTGGACCTTGCGGAAGGTTGATGCGGTTTGGGTTATTGTGGACAGGTTGACCAAGTCGGCACATTTCATCCCAGTAGCTACTACTTATACTTCAGAGATGTTGGACCAGATCTACATTCGGGAGATAGTACGATTGCACGGTGTACCGGTGTCCATTATATCATATCGAGGTCCTCAGTTCACCTCGCACTTCTAGAGAGCAGTACAGAGTGAGTTAGGCACCCGGGTAGAGCTCAACACAGCATTCCACCCTCAGACCGACGGGCAGTCAGAACGGATAGTTCAGATATTGGAGGACATGCTCAGAGCGTGTGTGATTGACTTTGGCAGGCAGTGGGACCAGTTCTTGCCTCTGGCCGAGTTCTTATAATAACAGTTATCAGTCCAGCATTGAGATGGCTCCATTTGAGAACTTGTATGGTCGGCGATGTCGTTCTCCCATCGGGTGGTTTGAGTCTGGCGAGGCTAAGTTATATGGCACTGACTTGGTGAAGGATGCCTTGGAGAAGGTAAAGCTGATTCGGGAGAGGCTTCGCACAGCATAGTCCAGACAGAAGAGTTACGCGGATCAGAAGGTGCGTGATGTATCATTTATGGTCGGCGAGAAGGTCCTGTTGAAAGTCTCGCCGATGAAGGGTATTATGAGATTTGGAAAGAAAGGCAAGTTGGGCCCAAGGTTTATAGGTCTATTTGAGGTGTTGAGGCGATTTGGAGAGGTTGCTTATGAGCTCGCCTTACCTCCCAGTTTATCAGGAGTTCATCCGGTCTTTCATGTGTCCATGCTCCAGAGGTACCATGCCGACTTCTCTCACGTGATAGACTTCAGCACCATTTAGCTAGACGAGAGATTGGGTTATGAGGAGGAGCCAGTTGCTATTACTGACAGAAAGGATCTCCAGTTGAGGTCCAAGAGGGATTCCGTCGTAAAGGTCCAGTGGAGGGGCCAACCAGCCAAGGAGGCGACTTGGGAGTCCGAGGAGGACATGCGAAGCAGATATCCACATTTATTTAATACTACAGGTATGATTCTAGACCCGTTCAAGAATGAACATTTGTTTAAGAGGTGGAGAATGTAACAAACCGACCAGTCGTCTTGTGTTCTAGAACCCCGTGCCCCTAAATGAGACCTTCTGTATTTGCTTTTACTGATTTATAGCTTGCGGGGTGGGTGGTTCGATGTTTGGAGGAGTTTGGGGTGGTATAGGAACACTTAGTTCTTTAAGGTTGGCCTTAAAGGCCAAGTTTGACTTCGGTCAACATTTTTAGTAAACGACCTCGGAATCAAAATTTGAAAGCTCCAGTAGGTTCGAATGTTGATTTCGGACTTGGGCGCATGTTCGGAACGGGTTCCGGATGACCCGGGAGAGTTTCGGCTCCAAGTAGTGAAATATGATTCCTTAAGTTCAAAATTGAGGTTTGGAACGTGTTTCTGTGTTATCAAGGTCCGAACGGAATTCCGAGACCGAGAATAGTTCCTTCATGTCATGTATGACTTGCTCGCAAAATTTGGTTTCATTCCGAGTAGTATAGGTATGTTTCGGCATATTGAAAGTGAATTCAAGAACTTGAAGTTCAAAGTTTGATTCAGTTTAGTTTTGAGGTATGATTCTTAGATTTAGCGTTGTTTCGGACGTTTCGATGGCTCGATCGAGTCCGTATTATGATTTAGAACTTGTTGGTATATTTGAACGGGGCCTCGGGTGGGCCCGGATGCCATTCGGACATCGCACGAGGCAAACCAAGATCAAAAAGAGCTGCTAGTGCATCAGATCTGGTGCGACCGCACCTACGAAGGAGCAGCCCCAGGTGCGAGACTGCAGGCGCGGTCAAAGCCTCGCAGGTGCGTCCTTAGAGGGGCTGCCAAATTTCCGCAGGTGCGGGCCTTTTCCCGCAGAAGAGGAGCTGCAGGTACGGGCTCCGTTGTGCAGGTGCGAGCACTGGCTCACAGATGCGAGACCGCATGTGCGGTCCTCGAGCCGCAGGTGCGAAAGTCCTGAAGGCAGTGTGGATGTTTTAAATGCGGGACTTAGACATTCTTAGACCATTTCTTTCATCTTTGGATGATTTGGGGAGCTTGCAAAGGGGAGATTCGACCTAGTATCGTGAGGTAATTTAACTCTTACTTAAAAGTGAGATTTATAATTGAGTTTTGGGTAGATTAACACACAAAATTTGTGGATATCATAGGTTTAGAGTAAAACTTAGGGTTTTGGGAAAAATAAGATTTAAACAAGAAATTTGTTATGGAATCCAGCAAAAACTATATATTATTGATCCTTAGGTTATGAATAACAATTTCTCTTGAAAATTTTCAGAATCAGAGCATGTGGGCCCGGGGGTACATTTTAGGATTTTGCAAACTAGGTTGAGATAATCATTTAAATAGGAGAATTGTGGACTTTTGAGCATAGATTTCTTTATTTATATAATGTTTGGCTAGTTTCGAGTTCTTGGGCGACCAATTTGGAGATTTGGGCGCATTCTTGACCCGGGAAGTAGGCTTGAAACGAGGTAAGTCTCCTTTGTAACCTTGTAAGAGGAAATTGTCCCCATAGGTGAAGTAATTAACTATGTGTCATTATTTGTGGGGACTACGTACGTACGAGGTGACGAGAGTCCGTGGGTAGTGACTATTCTTGTTATGTACGGGCAATTAGTTTTACGCCATACCTTGTGAACTCCGTTAATTAAACTACATTCCTTGTGATCTCCTTGTATGCAAGCTTATTTTCAAGAAATTCTAGAACTTGACGTTTTCAAACGAATTACGATTTTGGAAAAGGAATTAAGGAAAAATGTTGTATTTATGTGTGACCTCTTCGCAATTTATATTCCGCGAGCAGAGTGATTCTTTCCACTACTCTCATGGGAGCGGGCCGTACGCCACGGCAGGTTAATAGATGCATCTATGGTTTGCGCCATTCGACCCTTCGGCAGTGCACATTTATTATTATGTTGGCTCAGACCGTATGTCCTCGACACATTATGCGCAAGCTATTTGTCTGATATTTTTCATGACTGTTAAACTGTTAGATGTCTAGGAAGACAGATTGTAAATTGTATATTGGTGTTTCGCCACGTAAATAGGTTCGGTAGTTATGCTCAATATTCATGGTTTTACTGTCGATGTGTACTGGTTATTCATTTTAAATAATAACTAATTATGCTGTTTGGACCCTAGTAAGTGTCAAGTCGACCTCTCGTCACTACTTCTTCGAGATTAGACTGGATACTTACTGGGTACATATTGTTTATGTACTCATGCTACGCTATGTACTTAATTGTACAGGTTCTGAGGCAGGTGCATCTGGGTATCAGTCCGGAGCTCGTGCTTGATTGCACTTGGTTGAGGCTTCACGGTGAGCTGCTTCTTCTGATGACATTCAGCAGCACTCTGGAGCCTTTTTTTTAATTTCTGTCTATATCCTCTCAGACAGTAGGATAGTCCTATATTTTTTTTTATTCTACTCTGCTAGATGCCTGTAGACTTGTGACACTAGTTCCTGGCACACACATTGGTAGACTATTCTTTTGGTGATATAATTAATTAAAGTTGATTTTTGGTCTTCGTAACTCAATTGTCCTGCTATGTGTTATATTTCATGCGTATTGGCTAAATTATTTTTTAAATAAGGGAAGGATCTAATAGAAAACAAACTGGATTCACTAGATAATTAGTGTTGGCTTGCCTGACAACGGTGTTGGGTGCCATCGCGGCCGGATTAGGATTTGGGTTGTGACACATAGGGAAAGAGAACTAGCAGAACAATTTGGAAACCTAGGCAACTAAATCAGATAACTCAAGAATAGGAAGATGAATAGTTCGGAATCTCATGTTATGATCACATTATCCCTAGATTAAGTCTTAAACTTTTATTAACTATACAAGTTAACATGCATCTTCAATTGGAAAACTTAGAGGGTGTTAATAGGGATGCAAGTAAACAGATCACTCTCATGGCATTATTCTTTTTCTAAAGCTCTTTAACTCCATACTCATACTAATCTCACTTAGGGTTAAAGCATATCTTCATAAACAGTAGTAGTGGAGAAATCATTTCTGAGTTCACAAGTCGAGCCTTGTTCATTTCAGGCATAATGAAAGAGCATACGTAATTCATGAGAGGCAGGCGGTGTTATAAGAACAAGATAAGAATATAACACTCAAGTGAGAGAGAGAATACATAGGATATTCCAACAGGATTACGACATCACAAACTTGGTTTAGTCAAACTAATAACATTGCTATGTACAAGTTTTAGGAAAAGACATTGAAAAGCAAGGTATTAAAAGTCTGTTATACAGGTTAAGTGTAAGAACTTAGTCATGATAGAACTTAGTCTAACATTTCAGCACAACAGATGTATCTTAATCAGGCTCTATAACTTAAGCTAAATGTGGAGCAGCTTCAGAGTACACAAAGGGCAAGTACAGGGATCAAATTAGTTCAGGGTATGTTTACATAGTAAGATTAAGAAATGATTACACAGCTAGTCTATCATGATGAAGTTTGGCAATTCCTAATTTAACAGATGGTATTCAACCGTAACAGGTGCAACTTCAATTAGGTTTCTAGCCATGGATTAAACTAAGTAGATAACAACAGACAAAACTTGAATGCAGAGATTATTAGAACTTATTCTAGTTACTTTAAGGCATTATCTCATAAATGAAACTCACGAATGTGATCGAACAACTTTGGGAGCTGACAGAAGACTTTTACACTGATTTCTCTAGAGTTACAGAAGCACAGAAGAACACACTAAGGAAGAAAACAACGCAAGCATTATACAATGCTATACTTAAATTAGAGAGACAACTCTATATTTAACCTTGGGTGTTAATATCCATTTAGGCTAGTTATCAAGTGAATCATACCAGTAACACGAAGGCAAAGTAATATGGAACACATGAGAGCTACAACAGAACACAAGAAGATTAAGATAGCTATATGAGATCATTTGAAAGTTCCTTTGTTATTCTCAAATGCTTAACAATATATAAGTTATTCAAAGCATGTTCATTAAGAATACCATAATAACTAATTAGTACATGATTCTAATTTCCGAATATTAAGAAGCTTATACCTATGGAGTTTAGTGATCAATTATGGATTAATAACAAACATATAGAGATAATCAACCATAACATATTAGAGACAGAGTTAATTAACGACAGACAGTTGAACAAACATGATTTCCATTAAATGGTTAAAAGAAAAGAAAAGGTTGAGGTTCACTGGCCTTCTTTTGGGCAGCAAACCAAACGAGAGTCTTCCTCAACCGTTAAGAATCAAAGATTCAAAATCCGACCAATGTAGATCTCAGAATTACAAAGAAATCAGAAGCTAGTTAGAAAAACCCTAGCTTGATTTTGCTATTCAAGGCCAAATAATTGATATTTCTCTGTTTGTTAGGTGATTTTGTGTGTGTCTTGTGTTGTTAGGTTAGAGCATTAAATCTCCTATTTATAGTGGCGTTAAAAATCCTTAGGGTTCAATATTCAAGCTCGGCGAGTGGAAGACGACGATGAGCTGATGATAAAAGCTAAATTAAGTGAAAAAATGTAAAGATAGAGGGGTATAGCTTTTACCTGAGAAGAGAGAATTGACCGTTGAAGGCGAAACCCATCGGATAAAGCCCAAAAACCTAAAGGTCATTGCATTTGACCTTTGATCCTCGAATAATCATAATGAAATGCTCATGCATACTCTAACTTGGTCACAACATAATGAAATCTGAAGACTCAGAGTTTCATCTTTGAGTCTAGGTTTTCAAACTGAGACTTTTTAATTCATATGATGAAATAGGGAGGAACCTGTGAGATTCGCAGGATCAGAAGACATAAGAAATAATTTTGCATCATGATTCACGACCTTGCACGAATTGGTGCAAGATTTCTTGACTGATTTTGTCCGTGAGTAGAGAGAATAGAGAGAGGAAGAAGAAGGGGGGGGGGGACAATAGAAAGATTAGGGCTTGGGGGAGGTTAGGTTGGTCTTTAAGCGTTTAAACTGGTGGGATTGATTTGGTTTGTTGGATCTCCTGATCAACGGCCCTGATAAACTGGGAACTAAAAGATTAAAATGAGATAAAATGATGGTCGTTGGATTGTTGGATTTGAAAAGTTGAGATTAAGTGTGATGGAGTATTAAAATTAAGGGGAAAACGGAGATAAAACAAGAGTTGTTGATCTACATGATGAAAGGCTTGGATTCATCGTGTTCCTTTTGTGAGTGTTGTGGAGAGGTGACATGACACAATATGATTGGATTTGGAAAGGTGACACGGATTTCCATAGTGGAATAGAGACGGGTGTTTGGACTGGGTCAGATTGGGATTGGGCTTGGGTATTGGGCTAGTTTCAGTTTAAGAAATGGCCATTTCGTGTTTAATTGTACAATTGCAAATGTAGTCATTTCAATCCTTAACCTTTTCAAAAATAATTTAAATGACTAATTAATTTCAATAAATTGTAATAAGAATTATAATAATCAAATACACTACTAATTAATATAATTAGTTAATTAAACTACTAAATATCTTATTTTCCTATTTACTACACTAATTCAGAAGAGTAGGATTTTTGCAGAGAATGATTGGTCTGTCAGAAAAAGAAAAAGGTGTGAAATTCGATTTCTTTCACTTTCATTTGATTCATTGTTAAGACGAGATATCCTTATCTCCCTCCCACCAAGACAGGAAATTAACAAACGAGAAATCTAGTAAGCGGGATCAAGAAGAAAATTCTTTTTTCTCCAAGAATTTAGTTCAGGAGACAAGTGCCAAAATTGAGAAATAACTTTATTAAATTAATTTTAAACATATGTGATGAATATGAAAATTATTTTAATAGTTTCAAAAATATTAAAATAATAAAGATAATATGTTTATGAATATATAATTACTAAATCACTAACTGACACCATTAATTACTTAATTTTTATAAAATATAGATATTATTAATTAGAAAATATCTTTAACATATTTATTGAATATCAATAAGTATAAATAAATTAATTTTTAAAAAGGAGATCAAAATTGATCGTCAACACCCATCCACAAAGAATACTAGTCATCTTTCGACGATAATGGAATAACAACCGGAACAATTGATGCAACAATGTAGTAGTACCAATAATAATATTGGCGGTGTTATTCTTCATAACAACAATATGATCCTTAAGATTGTTGAAAAATTTTCATTACGGAGAATAGGATTTATTAAAGCTTGAGGCATGTCACAGACACAGTCTTTAAGAATATTTTGCCCACATAGTAATGAATAAAATTAGGTCTATCTCTCAAGAGTCAACAAGCTTTTTCAGTTATAAACTGTGAACGGAACTAGCAAAAATTTAATAAAAAAGCCCGTCATAGAAGAAGGAAGAGATTAATAGAAAGGAGCATCGGAAAATCTCTGTCATTGTTCACAAGAATGTCATGTATAGGAGGAAGAAGAACCTTTTGAAAGTGTATCCTTAGCTCTCTAAAAATCATATTTACGTAGGTGTTGTTACAATGGCTAGTTAATGGCTAATTTCCAACGGTTAGTTTGTAATGACTAATTTGACTATTCCAAGTTGAGAGAAAGTAGATAAAAATAAGGGAGAGTTCCTTTTGAGATACCCACAAATTCTAACAAGTTCTCCCTGAATTCGTACCTAGACTTTTAAAACATGTTATATTTACATCAACCGCTTATCTTTTTTAAGACTAGAGCTAAAACGAGAGGGACAATGTTTTTGTTGGTCTTTTGTCCCATAAACTAAAAGTACTTGTATGTTTAGCGCCATTAAAGAATCTGTGCAAAGATTGAACTGTTTTTAGTGCATGATACTATTTTCCACATTTAAGTATATCTATTTTAGTAGGAAAATAACAAATTTACCATATTTGCAAAATTACCTTTTCATTCAAAGAGGAAAAATAAGCAAACAGCCTCTTTACTACACTTTCTTTACGCCGAGAATTTTGTCATATATATCGAACTGATAATCTGGAAAGGAAAGTTTTGTACCGAAGAAGGCAAAGTTGTTATTTCCATTAAAGTATTCCCATTTTAAAACCTTTCCTTTTCCTTGGACTAGGAATTAGATTTATATGAATGCGAATTTACTGAAACGCCTCTTTTTCAAGGAAGTTCTTGTTGGCCTCTTTCTTCTACTCCTTTTAGACCAAACGTTACCCACATTTGTTCTCTACATAAATAAAAATTAATGTTTTTTCGTGTGTGGAGATTGATCTGAAAATGGCTAAGAAAGTGGTGGTTTCTTTCTTGTTAATGATGTTCATGTTTTTTGGTTTAGTAAAGGCAAACATATATGAGGTTGGTGATTCTGCTGGTTGGACAAGCACTGGGCAAGTGGATTATAAGAGATGGTCAGCATCTAAGCATTTTCAAGTTGGAGATGTTCTTCGTAAGCCATTATTCTTTTCTATTTTTTATTTTTCATTTTTTTTAAAAAGTAATTGGCCTACTTTATGCTCTCTACATTTTTGCAATTATAATTATGTATTTGGGTAATTTTTTTCATATGCCTAAGTTTTGGCGGGCTGAGTTATCGTACGTGTGCTTTCAGGAGATAAGATTGTACTTGGTAAATTAGTGGAAAATGGCAAAATAATTATGTAGCTAGTTTGAAGTGACGGATGTATATTGCTTACAGTGGACATCTATAAATGAAATGTTGTAAATATATGCAGTTATATAACCACTATGTCAAGATTTCTTCAATTTCAGTGTCATTAAATCTGGGTAAAAATTTACTCGCACCCGACATTTATATCGATCTAATAAATTCATTATATATGATACGTTTCTCAGCATAGACTCTTAAAATCATTAAGTCGTAGTTAATTAAGACATATTCTCACATTAATTTATCACTTAAAAATAGTATATTAATATGATTTGGTCAGTGAAAATATTTATTAGTCATCGGTTCCAAACCGCAGCGTTTACCTTGAAATATCCAGGTATGCACCAACTTCAGACCTGTTTAAGTACCTAATAATATCCTAATACACTTCAATTGTAGTTTTCTGTTTTACTCGAAGTTATGACTTTCTCCTCGAGACTTCCCGCTTAAGTTTTGAAGGGACCAATATGTGTCAATCTAGCTTGTTCGGTGCACTTGAAATTTCAATTGTTGATATTGTTTTTCAAATCACAAAATTTCACCAGTAATATTGATGATTACTGCTTTTCACCAGTAGCTCTTTTTTTTGTTCGTGTGTGTATGCAGTGTTTGAATTCGATCCAAAATTAGATAATGTGGTACGGGTGACAAGGGAGGATTTCCAAGCATGTAATGCCTCATCGCCTTTTGGTACCCCAAGCACTGGCAAGGAATGGTTCTCTCTTAATGTTGAAGGCCACTTCTATTTCATTTGCAGCGTTCCAGGCCATTGTAAGGCTGGACAAAATGTGGAAATCGTCGTTCATTCGGCAGCTCCTACAACCTCCCCGACCGCTTCTTCACCGGCAATTCTGGCTCCAGCGCCGTCTACACCCAGCCCGTTGAGCCCTCATAGACCCCCAGAATCAGCCCCTAGTACTGGATCAGTTATGCACTTCCCAAGCTTTTGCTTGTCATTGGGGCTACTCATATTTTCCATGTATTTCGTCGCTTGTTGCTACTAGACAATCAAGGTGAAAAAATGAATTACTTGGATTTGGAAGAAGGTCCAGCTGTAATTGGGGGAAACCAGTGAAATAGCGTTTTTCCAGTCTTTCTGCTCGAGTCTATGAAATTTTAGCGTCGGGAGAACTTTGAAATTTTATGGTTCAGCTCGAGATTTTCCAAAGTTTTGCGCCAAAACTTAAATTCTGTATTCAAAATGCATCACCTCCACTTTGATGAACTAAATAAGAGACAAACAATATGTTACTACATTTTACTTACAGTGTACACTAACCTTTTAGGAGTAATTCATAAACGACACATTAATTCACAAACGACTTTAAAATGACAAACTTGTTATAAAATAAAGATTGCAAAGTAGATTATTCGAATATAAGTACAGAGAGATTGATATATTATTCAACTTCAAACTCTTATATATAATGAACTAAAATTTTCTCTATTTAGAGAAAAAAGGAAGCAGCTGCGAGACTTTTCAGGAAGCAACTATGAATCATTTCTTGAACTGCTTGTAAGCTATCTGCATGAGTTGCTCGCAACTTGCCTGTTCAATAAGAAGTTGTTGCAAGTCATTATTTTGAGTTGCCTGCATCAACTGCTTGAAAATAAACTTTAATGAAATACCATATGGATAATCTTCTTCAGGAAAATTATATACAATGGAGTAACAAATAGATATCCACAATAATATTTTCATAATACTCCCCCTTTGATGTTCATTATTAAGTATTTCGTTCAAACCTTACAAGGAAAAAACCCATGGATAAAAATCCTAGTCAAGAAAAAAGAGTACACTAATAATATACATCGCAAACTGCCTCATCAAAGACCTTACAAGGAAACTAAGTGGGAAAAAACCGGTGCAAGGAAAAAAGAGTACAATGTATACTTTACTCCACCTAATAAAGATTTATTTCAAATACCTAAAGTCTCTGCATTCCAATCTTGTGTACCATCTTCTCGAATGTTGCAGCTGGCAAAGACTTAGCGAACAAATCAGCCTGATTTTTACTTGAACGGATTTGTTGCATACTAATGTCAATATTTTTCTGAAGATCATGTGTGTAGAATAATTTTGATGAAAATGTGTTTCGTTATATCTCCTTTTATAAATCCTCCATTCAGTTGGGCTATGCTTGCAGCATTTTCTTCGTATAAAATTGTGGGTCATCTATCACATTCCAAACCACACTCTTCTTGAATGAAATGAATCACTGGTCCCAACCATATGCATTCCTTACTTGTTTCATGAATAGCTTTTATCTCAGTATGAATTGAAGAACTAACAACAATAGATTACTTTTTGGAGCGTCATGATATGACAGTACATCCACATGTAAACACGTAGCCTGATTGAGATCGAGATTTATGGGGAACAGAGAAATAACATGCATCTGCATAACCAACAAGATATGCATTACCTTTGTTACCATAAAATAAACACATAACAAAAGTTCCCTTTCTGTATAAGCAGATTGATGGGTAAATATCTCGTCTTCTAAATGTTCAATTTGCAGATCAAGATAATGTTTTGTCTTTCCAGAATCTTTCATCACAATTTTTTTTAAAGATGTTCAATTGCCCTTCGAAGCTCTTCTAGAGTTCTAACAAGATTTATGTCATCAACATAAATAGCAAGTTTAATAAATTTTGAAGATATTTTGTTTTATATAAATACATGGAAAAATAACATTATTTATGTAATCTTCTTTAAGAAAATATTCACTGAGGCGATTATACTGCAAGCACCCAAATTTCTTTAAGTCGTACAAATATTTTTGTAATTTGACCGAGTACATTTCTCAAAAATTTGAATTATATGCTTCAAGCATTTTAAATCCTTCAGGGATCTTGATTAAATGAGTCATATAAGTTATGGTTTGCATTCAAACAGCATGACATCTTCAGGTGTCTGGGCTACAGGTTCGATCCTCACAATATTTATGATATTGTGCATTATGTTGTATCAAATATTTCGTCGATGATCAATTTGTATCGGTTCGCAAGCGTCATAACATGTTGAGATCTCATCACTTTCTTTATTTTCATGTCTGAAATTCTTCTGGAGTTCCATGAAATGTTATGTTATTGTGATGACCCAAAGGGTCATTTTATAAATTAAGTCTCCATTCAGGCTCATTAGCCTTAAAAATATTAATTTTAATTATCTCGATTTATGTGCGCAATCCAGGTATAAAACCGGAAAGCTTTTATGTGAAAACATGAGAAATAATAATTCTTGAAATTTAAATTTTAGTTTTAGTTGACTTGGTTCAACATTTTGAGTGAACGGACCCGAATCCGTATTCCGACAATCCCGGGAGGTCCGTATTAAAATATAAAACTTGGACGTATACCCGAAATTAAATTCCGAGGTCCCTAGCTTTAGAAATCAAATTTTGAAGAAAATTGTTATGCTGAACTTTTAAGGAAATAAATAAATGAATTAATTTTTGAACTCATTGATATCGGGCCCGTATTTTGGTTACGGATCCTGGTACAGGTTTATTATGATATTTAAGTCCTATATGTGAAATTTGGTAAGAATCGGAGTTGAGTTGGCGTGATTCGGACATCCGGTTGAGAAATAGTCAAATTGAAGTGTTCTTGAGAAAAAACATGAGTTTTGAGGTTAAATTCATAGTTTTAGATGTTATTTTCGTGATTTCATCGCACAAGAAAGTCCATATGATGTTCTTAGACTTGCGTGCATGTTTGGTTTAGAGCCCCGAGAGCTCGGGTGAGTTCTGGATAGGCTACGGGATGTTTTGAACTTATTAAAGTCTGTTGTCATAACTGTTTCTGGTGCACTGATGCTTTGTTCTATACTATCGCGAAGTCTCTCACGCGATCGCGAATAGTATATTTGCTGGGGGACATTTTTGTTCTATACGAACGCGTGGCCTTGGACGTGAACGCGAAGCACGGGGGGGAGACCCTTCGCGAACGCGGGAAGGCACACGCGAACGCAGTGAGCTAAGTGGGCCTGGGGAAAGGGCTCCATTTGTTCTACGCGAACGCGGCCAATGGGCCGCAATCGCGATGTTCATAAGTCGCAAAGCTTCACGAACCCGTCCGTATCAGTACGAACGTGAAGGCCTTTGTGCCAGTACCCTCCGCGAACGCAGCAGGCCTATCGCGATCGCGATGAAGGCCTGCCCAGCTATATAAAATCAATTTAAAAAACGAGTGAAACCTATTTTCTTCATATTTTCGAACTACAAAGACCTAGAAGCGATTTTCTTCACACAAATTCATTCCCAAAGTTCTGGTAAACAATTCTAAACTCTTGTCTTTCAATTACCCAATGTTTTTCATCACTTTTCAATCAAAAATCAAGAATTTTTATGGTAGAAATTAGGGGTTTGGGTAGAATTAGAGAATTCTGTAAAAATAGAATTTTGACCTCGAATTGGGGTCGAATTTCGAAACTAATTACATATTCGATCTCGGAGGTGAATGGGTCAACGAAATTGGTCTGAACTCCGAGTTAGGTCCAAGCGGGCCCGGGGTCGATTTTTAACTTTCTTTTGAAAAAACTTAAGAAAATAATGAATTTTCAGCAAAGTTAGTTCCTTTAGCATAAATTAATGATATTAAACTATTATGATTAGATTCAAGCGGGTTAGAGGCAAACTCGAAGGGAAAAACGGTAATTGAGCAGTGAGTGGCCTGCGAATTTGAGGTAAGTGCTTGGTTTAACCTTGACTTGAGGGAATAGGAATCCCCAACTTAAATGCTATGTGAATTCACATGTGTGTGGTGTATAGGTGAAGTGACGAGTATCTATGCACCACCAAATTATTTGTTAAACATGATCCCTTCTTTGTTTCCAATTTATTTATTCCTGGCTTAATTGTTTTATGATCATTGATGTTTACATGCCTACTTGGTTTTATTGACATGTTGTTAAGTATTGTTCAAAGTATTTTGGAAGTGTTGGTTATTTCCGTGGTTCCATTGTAATACATAAAGATTGAATTTGATGACACTGTTTTACAAAACATATATATTCCGGTTGGTTTCATTGTGAAATGATAATTTATGAAGTTCATGAGTTGCACCGATTTCTGTTTACAATTGTTGAGAGAAAAATATTGTGAAAGATTTTGACCTGAATTGTGAAAATATGTATAAATAAAGTGTCGTGATTGTCTGGTGGGAGCGGGTTGCCTGCCGCAACAATGAGTGATAAGGGTGGACCGGTGGGGTCGGGTTGCACGTCGCAACAGGAAAAATAAGGGTAATATATATATATATATAGGGAGGAGCAATAAGGGTGGGCAGGTGGGAGTGGGTTGCGCGCCGCAACAAGGAGCGATAAGGGAGAATATTTATGTTTTATTGATTTTCAAAAATAAATATTGGGGAAAATCCTTGTTTTATTAAAAAGGTTTTCATACTCTGATTTTACTGTGATTTAAATTGAAACTTGAAAATTTTGAGAAAGTTTGATTATAGTTGATATCTAGAAAAGTAATCCGAGTTATTTTTATTTACTATTGCAAGTTACTGGTTATTTAGTTTATTATTACTTCCTTCTTGTTGTATTATATATATTATCACATGTTATGTTATAATTTCCCCGCCATAGCCTCGTTACTAATTCGTCGAGGTTAGGCTCGACAGTTACTCAGTACATGAGGTCGGTTGTACTGATACTACACCTTGCACTCTTTTGTGCAGATCCAGGTACCGGCCAGAGTTAGGAGATTTTAATAGCTGACATCATCGTTCGGAGACACGAGGTAGATCTGCTGGCGTCCACAAATTCCTGGAGTCTTCTCTTAATTTTTTAGACACTGTTTTATTACATTCAAAAATAGATATATAAGTCTTTCAACCCATTATTTGTAGTATTATTTCGTAGTTTGTGAATTGTGACACCAGCCTTGGGTAGTTATATAGTTGGTTTTAGTTCATGGTTCGTTTCATCATATCGAATATTGTTCCTAATTACAATTATTGAAAATTATTAGATTTAGTTTATTTCAGATTGTCTCATTGTGTTTAAGTAAATATTCAAAGGAAAATGGCTAATCAAGTTCTAACATTGGCTTGCCTAGCAAGTGTGCTGTTAGGCGCCATCACGATCCCGTGGGTTGGGAATTTGGGTCGTGACAAGTTGATATCAGAGCACTAAGTTGCATAGGTCTCACAATTCACAAACAAGCTTAATAGAGTCTGAAGGATCGGTACGGAGACGTCTGTACTTATCTCTTAGAGGCTATGAAGTTAGGAACAAACTCATTTTTATTTCTACTCTGTCGTGCGATTCTTGGTATCTCAAATACTGATTGAACTCTTCTATTATCTCACAGATGGAGATAACACATGCTTCCTCTTTCGCTGACCAACAATCTGGTCTTCCAGCAGCAACAACTCCTATTAAGGGAAGAGGCCGAGGCCACGTCAGGGCCCGAGGCAGGGGCAAGACACAACCTACTACTCAGACAGCAGCTCCAGCTGCGGAGCCCCAGATTGAGGTTGATGAGGGGGCTCCAGCTCAGACCGTTCCAGATGGACCAACTCAGGTCCCAGAGGGGTTTATTGCTACCCCGGTGCTTCAGGATTCTTTTGCCCGATTAGTGGGCCTTATGGAGAGTGTAGCCCAGACTGGCACACTCCCTGTTGCATCAGCCGTATCTCAGACTAGAAGAGGGGTCCAGACTCCTGTTACCCACACTCATGATCAGACTACTTCTCAGATCCAAACCCAGTAGCCAACCAAGTTGGGGTAGTTCAGATAGTTGCTGCAGACCCGATTGCTGAGGGGCAGCTATGACTTTCGATGCTTTGTGGAGATTGGATAGGTTCATGAAGCTTTTCCCTGTTCACTTCAGTGGTGCTACTTCAAGGTTCCTCAAAAATATCTGGACATCTGTCATGAGGTTCTTCATAATATGGGTATTTTGGAGACCAATGGGGTCGACTTCGCCGCGTTTCAAATGATTGGTTCCTCCAAGAAATATTGGAGGGATTATTTGTTGACTAGACTAGTTGGGTCACCTGCTTTGACTTGGGATCAGTTTTCTCACCTCTTTTTGGAGAAATTTTTGCCTATTACTACTAGAGAAAAGAAGCGTCGTCAGTTTGAGCGTCTTCAGCAGGGGGCATGACAGTTACCTAGTATGAGAATCATTTTGTGGATTTATCTCGGCATGTTATTCTTTAATTGCCCACAAAGAGAGAGAGAGTTAGGAGATCTATTGAGGGCCTTGCCCAGCCAATCAAGTTGCAGATGGCTAATGAGACAGGGACTTATATTTCATTTCAGGATGCGACCAATGTGGCCATGAGAGTTGAGATGGTTCTCAGGATGGGAGGTCAGGGGTAATACAAGAGACCTCGCTATTCTGGTAGATTCAGCAGTGCCTCGTCTGAGGCGGAGATACTCAGGGTAGAGTCCATTCTTCCAGGACATTTAATTCAGCACTTCAGACGTCCCATGGTGCCTCAGGTGGTCGTGGCTCTTACTTGCCTTACTCTGATCAGTCATCCCCTATCATAGCACCTCCTCTTCAGAGTTATTATCGTGGTCAGCCGGTTTGTCAGGGTCAGCCTCAGTATCAGGATGGGTGTTATGAGTGTGGTGAGTATGGGCACATTTGGAGATTTTGTCTGAAACTTTTGGGTAATCAGCCTTAGTACCAGAATTCTCATGTTATAGTTCCGGCACCAACTGCAGCACCACTTGCCCAGCCAGCCAGGGGTAGGGGTCCAGTAGTCAGAGGTAGAGGTCATAATGTTAGAGGTGGAGGTCAGCATGCTAGAGGTGGAGGCCAGCCCGCTAGAGGTGACGGCCAGCCCGTTAGAGGTGGAGGACCACCTGTCAGGGGTCCTCCCGGTGACGCAGTTCAGGGTGGTGGTGCCCAACCTCGATTATATGCATTTCCAGCCAGACCCGAGGCGGATTCCTCCGATGCAGTTATCACAGGTACCATTTCAGTTTGTAATAAAGGTGCTTTAGTTTTGTTTGATCCGGGGTCTACTTATTCTTATGTGTCATCCTATTTTGCCCCGTATTTGGTTGTTCCGCGCGATTCTTTGAGTGTCCATGTTTATGTGTCTACGCCGGTGAGGGGTGCTATTATTGTAGATCGTGTATATCGTCCGTACTAGTCATTATTGAGGGTATTGAAACCAGTGTAGACCTGTTTCTTCTTGACATGGTCGATTTTGATGTGATATTGGGCATGGATTGGTTGTCACCTTATCATGTCATCTTGGGCTGTCACGCCAAGACAATTACTTTAGCTTTTCCAGGATTTCCTCGATTGGAATGAAAAGGGACTCCTTGTCATTCTCCCAGCAGAGTGATTTCTCATGCCAAGGCTCGTCGCATGGTTGAGAAGGGATGTTTGGCTTATTTGGCTATTATCCGTGATTCTGATGTCGATGTTTCTTCAATATAGCCAGTGCTTATTGTTCGGGAGTTTCTCGAAGTGTTTCTTGCAGACCTGCAGGGGATGCCACCCAACAGGGATATTGATTTTTGTATTGATGTTGCTCCGGGCGCTCATCCCATTTATATTCCTCCATACCAGATGGCCCCACCAAAATTGAAAGAATTGAAAGAGCAGTTGTAAGACCTGCTTGATAAGGGTTTTGTCAGGCCTAGTGTTTCGCCCTGGGGTGCACCAGTTTTGTTCGTAAAGAAGAAGGATGGATAAATGAGAATGTGTATAGATTACCGGCAGTTGAATAAAGTTACTATCACAAATAAGTACTCATTGCCGAGAATTAATGATTTATTTGATCAGCTTTAGGGTGCCAGTGTGTTTTCGAAAATTGATCTGAGATTGGGCTACTATCAGTTGAAGATTAGGGCATCCTATGTTCCTAAAACAGTCTTTCGGACAAGGTATGGGCACAATGAATTTTTGGTGATGTCTTTTGGATTGACTAATGCCCCAGCAGCTTTTATGGATTTGATAAATCGAGTTTTCAAGCCTTATCTAGATTCCTTCGTAATTGTGTTCATTAACGGTATTCTTATATACTCCGCAGTCGGTTAGATTCAGTAGCTTTCTTGGGTCACGTCGTATCAGCAAAGGGTATTCAGGTAGATTCTAAGAAGATAGAGGCAGTCAAGAACTGTCCTAGACCCACTTTAGCCACGGAAATCAGGAGCTTCTTGGGTTTGGTGGGATACTACCATCGTTTCGTGGAGGGGTTCTAGTCCAGAGCAGCCCGAATGACGAGATTGACTCAAAAGGGTGCCCCATTTAAATGGTCGGAAGAGTGTGAGGCGAGCTTCCAGAAGCTCAAGACAGCCTTGACTTCAGCACCGGTATTGGTGTTACCCTCAAGTTCAGGATCTTTCACGGTATATTGTGATGCTTCCTGTGTTGGGTTGGGAGCGGTATTGATGCAAGAGGGAAGGGTGATAGCATATGCGTCTCGACAGTTAAAGATTCATGAGAAGAATTATCCTGTCCATGACTTAGAGTTGGCAGCCATTGTTCATGCCCTGAAAATATGGAGGCACTATCTTTATGGCATGCCATCTGAGGTTTACACGGATCATCGTAGTCTCCAGTACTTGTTCAAGAAAAAGGATCTTAATTTGAGACGGAGGAGATGGATAGAGTCACTGAAAGATTATGACATCACTATATTGTATCATCCAGGAAAGGCCAATGTGCTGACCGATGCATTGAGTAGGAAAGCAGTAAAGTACGGGGAGCCTTGCATGTATTCTAGTTGGTGAGAGACCGTTAGCTTCAGATATTCAGACATTGGCTAATCAGTTTGTGAGGTTGGATATTTTGCCCAGCCATGTTCTAGCTTGTACAGTTTCTCGGCCTTCCTTATTCGAGCGTATCAGAGATCGACAGGATGATGACCCGTACTTGATGGTCCTTAGGGACACCGTTCGGCATGGTGGTTCCAAGAAGGTTACAGTTGGAGATGATGGCGTTTTAAGGATGCAGGGTCGTATATGTGTGCCTAATATTGATGGCCTTCGTGAGTTGATTCTTGAAGAAGCTCACAATTCTAAGTATTCTATTCACCTAGGTGCTGCCAAGATGTACCGGGACCTGCGACAGTACTACTGGTGGAAAAGGATGAAAAAAGATATTGTTGCTTATGTGGCTCGTTGTTTGAATTGCCAGCAGGTGAAATATGAGCATCAGAGACCCGGTGGTTTACTTCAGCAGATAGCGATTCCTGACTAGAAGTGCGAGCGTATCATTATGGACTTCATTGTTGGACTCCCACGGACTCAGAGGAAGTTCGACACCGTTTGGCTTATTGTTGATATGTTGACTAAATTAGCACATTTCATTCCAGTGGCAAGTACTTACACTTCGGAACGGTTGGCAGAGACATATGTTCGAGAGATTGTTCGCCTTCACGGTGTGCCCGTGTCTATCATTTCTGATCGAGGTACGCAGTTTATCTCGCACTTTTGGAGGGCAATTCACCTAGAGTTGGGTACCCGAGTTGAGTTGAGCACAACATTTCATCCTCAGATGGACGGGAAGTCCGAGCGTACTATTCATATTCTAGAGGATATGCTCCCGCTTGTGTTATTGACTTTGGAGGTTCTTGGGATCAATTCTTGCTGTTAACAGAGCTTTCCTACAATAATAGTTATCAGTCGAGCATTCAGATTCTCCCTATGAGGCATTATATGGTAGACGGTGTAGAACGCCAATTGGATGGTTTGAGTCGGGAGAGGCTCAGTTATTGGGTACATACTTAGTTCAAGAGGCTTTAGATAAGGTAAAGATTATACAGGATCAACTTTGTGCAGCTCAGTCTAGGCAAAAGAGTTACGCAGACCGCAAGGTTTGTGATGGGGCACTCATGGTTGGGGAGAGGGTATTACTTGGGGTATCGCCTATGAAGGGTTTTATGAGATTTGGGAAGAAGGGTAATATGAGCCCTAGGTATATCGGGCCATTTGAGATTCTTAATAGAGTGGGGAAGTAGCTTATAGACTTGCGTTGCAACTAGGGTTATCCTCAGTTCATCGGGTATTTCATTTTTCTATGCTCCGGAAATAGCATGGTTACCCGTCCCACGTGTTAGATTTCAGCTCTGTCCAATTGGAAAAAGATTTGACTTATGAGGAGGAGCCGGTAGCCATTCTACACCGGCAGGTTCTTCAGTTGAGATCAAAGAGTTACCATTCAGTTCGAGTGCAGTGGACGGGTCAGCATATTGAGGCAGCTACGTCCGAGTTGGACATGCAGAGTAGATATCCCCACTTGTTTTCCAGTTCAGGTAATTTTCTATGTCCGTTCGAGGATGAAGGTTTATTTTATAGGTGGAGATTGTGATGACCTAAAGGGTCATTTTATAAATTAAGACTCCATTCCTGACTCATTAGCCATAAAAAGATTAATTTTATTTACCTCGATTTGTGTGCGCAGTCCGGACGTGAAACCGGAAAGCTTTTATGTGAAAATATGAGAAATAATATTTTTTGGAATTTAAAATTTAGTTTTAGTTGACTTGGTTCAACATTTTGAGTGAACGGACCCAGATCCGTGTTCCAACGATCCCGCGAGGTTCGCATTAAAATATGGGACTTGGGCGTACGTCCGGAATTGAATTCTGAGGTCCCTAGCTTTAGAAATCAATTTTTGAAGACAATTATTATGCTGGATTTTTAAGGAAATAAATAAATGAACTAATGTTTGAAATCATCGGTATTGAGCCCGTATTTTAGTTCCGGAGCCCGGTACAGGTTTATTATGCATTTTAATTCCTATCTGTGAAATTTAGTAAGAATCGGAGTTGATTTGACGCGATTCAGACATCTGGTAGAGAAATAGTGAAATTGAAGTGTTCTTGAGAAAAATCATGAGTTTTGAGGTTAAATTCATAGTTTTACATGTTATTTTCGTGATTTGATCACACGACCAAGTCCGTATGATGTTTTTAGACTTGCATGCATGTTTAGTTTAAAGCCCAGAGGGCTCGGGTGACTTTTGGATAGGCTACGAGATGTTTTGAACTTATAAAAGTCTATTGTCATAACTGTTTCTGGTGCACTGATGCTTTGTTCTATGCGATCGCAATGTCTCTCACGCGATCGCGAAGATTAAATTTACTTGGGGTCATTTTTGTNGGGGGGGGGGGGGAGATCCTTTGCAAACGCGGGCAGGCACACACGAATGTAATGAGTTAAGTGGGCCTGGGGGAAAGGGCTCGATTTGTTTTACGCGAACGCGACCAATGGGTCACAATCGCGATGTTCATAAGTCGCAAAGCTTCAAGAACGCGTCCGTATCAGTATGAACGCGAAGGCCTTTGGACCAGTACCCTCCGCGAACGCAGCCGGCCCATCACGATTGCGATGAAGGCCTGCCCAGCTATATAAAATCAATTTAAAAAACGGGCAGAACCTATTTTCTTCATATTTTCGAACTACAAAGACTTAGAGGCGATTTTCTTCACACAAATTCATCCCTAAAATGCTGGTAAACAATTCTAAACTCTTCTCTTTCAATTACCCAATATTTTTCATCACTTTTCAATCAAAAATCAAGAATTTTCATGGTAGAAATTGGGGGTTTGGGTAGAATTAGAGAATTTTGTAAAAATTAAATTTTGACCTCGAATTGCGGTCGAATTTTGAAACTAATTATATATTCGGGATCTGGGGTGAATGCGTAAACATAATTTGGTCTGAACCCCGAGCTTGGACCAAGCGGGCCCGGGGTCGGATTTTAACTTTTTTTTTTAGAAAACTTAAGAAAACAATAATTTTTCAGCAAAGTTAGTTCCTTTAGCATAAATTAATGATATTAAACTAATTATGATTAGATTCGAGCGGGTTAGAGGCACATTCGAAGGGAAAAGCGATAATTGAGCAGTGAGTGGCCTGTGAATTTGAGGTAAGTTCTTAGTTTAACTTTGACTTGAGGGAGTAGGAATCCCCAACTTAACTGCTATGTGAATTCGCATGTGTGTGGTGTAGAGGTGAGGTGATGAGTATCTATGCACCACCAAATTATTTGTTGAACAAGATCCCTTCCTTATTTTCAATTTATTTGATTCCTGGCTTAATTGTTTTATGATAATTGATGTTTACATGCCTACTTGGTTTCGTCGACTTGTTGTTAAGTATTGTTCCAAGTATTTTGGAAGTGTTGGTTTTTCCCGTGGTTCCATTGTGATACATAAAGATTGAATTGGATGACACTGTTTTACAAAGCATATATATTCCGGTTGGCTTCATTGTGAAATGATAATTTTTGAAGTTCATGAGTTGTACCGCTTTCTGTTTACAATTGTTGAGACAAAAATATTGTGAAAGGTTTTGACCTGAATTGTGAAAATTTGTATAAATAAAGTGATTTGATTGTCTGGTGGGAGCAGGTTGCACGCCGCAACAAGTGGTGATAAGGGTGGACAGATGGGATCAGGTTGCCTGCCGCTACAAGAGAAATAAGGGTGATATATATATATATATATATATATATATCACCCTTATTTCTCTTGTAGCGGCAGGCAACCTGATCCCATCTGTCCACCCTTATCACCACTTGTTGCGGCGTGCAACCTGCTCCCACCAGACAATCAAATCACTTTATTTATACAAATTTTCACAATTCAGGTCAAAACCTTTCACAATATTTTTGTCTCAACAATTGTAAACAGAAAGCGGTACAACTCATGAACTTCAAAAATTATCATTTCACAATGAAGCCAACCGGAATATATATGCTTTGTAAAACAGTGTCATCCAATTCAATCTTTATGTATCACAATGGAACCACGGGAAAAACCAACACTTCCAAAATACTTGGAACAATACTTAACAACAAGTCGACGAAACCAAGTAGGCATGTAAACATCAATTATCATAAAACAATTAAGCCAGGAATCAAATAAATTGAAAATAAGGAAGGGATCTTGTTCAACAAATAATTTGGTGGTGCATAGATACTCATCACCTCACCTCTACACCACACACATGCGAATTCACATAGCAGTTAAGTTGGGGATTCCTACTCCCTCAAGTCAAAGTTAAACTAAGAACTTACCTCAAATTCACAGGCCACTCACTGCTCAATTATCGCTTTTCCCTTCGAATGTGCCTCTAACCCGCTCGAATCTAATCATAATTAGTTTAATATCATTAATTTATGCTAAAGGAACTAACTTTGCTGAAAAATTATTGTTTTCTTAAGTTTTCTAAAAAAAAAAGTTAAAATCCGACCCCG